>OZ022245.1:19112413-19270728 GCA_963978895.1 Erpobdella octoculata
ATGTATATGTATATGTATATGGTATATCTATATTATAGTAGCCCACGTCACTCACTCACTGATTCTGTCACGCTTACGTAATTAGTCGTATAGACGATATCGATGTGCACGAAGGAATTTATTGCGCACAGGCGTGTAATAAAAGTTATGCAATTGTACCTATATACACTCTCAGTCCTAGAGATCAAAAGAAATGGCGCTGCAATCTAAAAATATTATATAATGAGATTTAAAAAAATCACAGAAGCAAAGACCACTTCTCATCGATGGCCGTCAATTAGGGTTGTTACAGTTACTGAATCTAAAACTGAAACATTCAGTTAACTGAATCTTTTTAGATTCAGTAACTTCAACTGAAACTGAAACTGAATCTTTTTTAAAAACTGTAACTGAAACTGAATCTATTGAGAAAACTGAATATAACTGAATCTTTTAGAATGAATATTTTTTATCATTTTATTATATTATTTTTATGTTTGCGGTTAAATGTTTTGATTCTATGGCACGGACGATAACTCGGTCGAAGTTAGGAATAGTTCTTTCTTTTTGTTTCGTGTTAGTGTTCTGTTGCTTGCGTTGTTTTTCGAAGATTTTCAAGTTTTTAGAATTACCAGAATGGAAGATACTTGTGTTAGTAGTAACATTGTTATGGACGAATCTACCGAGGAAGAAGTATCGTTTATTCAACAAAATGAGTCGGAATCTGCTTTAGGACCTCCAACGAAAAAAGCTAGATTCAACAAAACAAGGCCTATACTAACCCGGTACATAAAATGTTTACAGGAGTTGGAGCCGATATTAAGTGCAATATTTGTTCTGTAATTTTGAAAAGTAAAAATGTCAAAAATTTAGAGTCTCACTTGAGGAAGCATGAAACAGAATACGCAGAGTATTTAGAGGAAAAAAATAGCTATGATATCAAAAACACAAAGTAAGTCTATTAAACGACCCTTTTCATATTTGAAAAACCAGGCAACAATTGAAAACTGTTTTGTTGTTAAAGAACGCAAAAATGACATTAAAAAAGGCTCCAATGCCTATAATAAGGCTGCCCATGCTATCGCCTCAGCATTTGCTGCAAACAGTTCGCCATTTCTTTTGATCGAAGACCTTCTATTAAAAATATGTTTGCAGTTGTGTCGGAAGGTCGTTGACTAACCTTGCCGAACAAACACGATATATCCACAAAAGTGTCCGAATTAGTAAAAGAATTAAAAAGATCTGTTGAATTATCATTGAATTCAGCGAAGTATGTGTCAATCACAACAGATGGTCTCGGCCATGTTATTCATCGGTAAGGATGGGAATAACTTGCCATTATTTTGATCGAAACATCAATAAAATAAGAAGAGCTCTTCTGACTTGTAGAACAATTACGCAACCCCATACAGGCTTTGCTCTTAGCAGATGTTGGCATAATTTGGGTGACGACAAGCTGGAAGCTGAAGTCTTTTATAAATTCAAGAAGGAATTTTTAGGCTAAATACATTTTTTAAACATGTCTGTGTTGCAAAATGTTTTTTATAGTAAATTTCTTCTTGGTAGTTTACCTAAAAAAATTGAAAAAAAAACTGAATCTAACTGTAACTGAAACTGAAACTGAATCTTTAAAGATTCAGTTTACTGAAACTGAAACTGAATCTTTGTAAAGTTTCAGTTACTTTAACTGAAACTGAAACTGAATCTTTTTTCAAAACTGTAACAACCCTACCGTCAATTCACAAGAAATTCTCTAATAACTAACTAATAACTACAATTGCACTCTTTAATTTTCACATCCTTTGAATTTATATGAAATACTTTAGTAAATTGAAAATTTAAACACAATAAAAAATTTCATTAATTTTACTTATATATATATATACACGAAAAAAATTTTTAATGTTATCAAATGTCATTTTGGTTTTGTTGACTATTTTTTATAAAATGTATCTAAAGTACATCGTAATTTTAAAACATCCGTCCTTGGGATGTAATCTAAAAATAATTTTAAATGAGATTTTAAAAAATCCGTCATTTTTGACGGGCTATCTCTAGTATATATATATATATTTGTTTCTTGCATATAGCGGTACGATATTTTCTTGTACGCAAACTCCATTAAATATAATTGCCCATTTTGCATTTGTTAATTTTTTCGTCAAAGACTCAAAACGTCCCGTTGTTGGGAAGATAGACTATTAACGAATTCCTTGTTTGCAGCCGTATTTACGTTTATTTGTAAAAAAAAATTAAAAAGACAATTATGTTATAAAATAAATAAAATAAACTAAAAGGTGTAACTTATAAGCTTAAAGTAATAAACAGGGCTAACGCGTTTCGACAGTTAGTTTGTCATCATCAGAGCCCGAAAAGAAAAAACAAAACATGTAGTCCAGAAGAATTAAAAATTTTCCTTGTTGTACCTAGACAAAATTTACAGCAAGCTGATTTTTGGATATTTTGTTTGTAATACGTTTATGATTCTTCCTGCAAAAATCGGTTGAAATCGTCATTTCGGAAATTGGTTTTTTGACGCTTTTTTGAAAGAGATTTACCGTAGTGAGCGATAAGTTAGTATTTTCGTAAATTGTCGTAAAACATCGAATTTCTAAGTTAGTATTTTGTAAAACATCTATTTTTTGGAGTTTTTATTGTTCTTTTTCGAAATGGGTGAACTAAATGAAATGGTATGTTTAATTTGTCGAAATGAATTCCGTTCCGACAACGTCTGTGATACAGTCAAGAAGATGGTTACACTAGGTGTTAAAGGTATTGAAACGTTATGTCAATTCAGCGTTTTACGTGGTGATGAACAGTTGACAGAGTATCTGTTAAATAAATCAAATATAGCTAATGTTCATGATCATTGCCGGAGAGACTACACTAACAAAAGAAGTTTCGATCAATTGCAACGAAAGAATGAGCAGCATGCAGAAGGTGTTGATCAAGAGAATTTTAAGTGTAAATTATTACGATCGTCTGTCGACACTTTCAATTGGAAGCAACATTGTTTTTTGTGTGGAAAAATAGTTTTTGGAGAAAGTAGAAAACATTTAAAAGAAGAATCAAGTACTGTGATGACATTGAAATTCAGAGAAACTATAATTGAAACTTGCCACAAAAGAAATGATGCATGGAGTGTAGAAGTTCTTGGTAGGTTAAATTCATGCAATGACTTACCAGCTGAAGAAGCTCGTTACCACAGAGTGTGTCTTTCTGTGTTCCTAAAATGTAGATCATCCCATGTCGGAGATAATACCGCTGGCCGAAACCATCCAGGTCGACATCCAGATAACGACATGTTAATTACTTTTGAAAAACTGTGTGACTGGTTAGAAGAAGAAGATCAAGGAATTTATACAATAGCTGAATTACAAATTAAAATGCAAGAATTATCGGAAGATGGTGAAATGTATTCATTAAAACATATAAAACGAAAGCTGGAAGAACGCTACGCTGAGCACATATTTTTTGCCGAAATTTGTGGTCGGAAAAATGTTATTTGCTTCCGTAACATGGCATCTCACATTATAACTAACCAATGGTATGCTGAAAAAAGGAGTAGCATAGTGACAGCAGCAAAATTGATAAGAGCTCAAATAAGGGAAATGTCCTCAAATGAAAGATATCCAGGAACTGATGATTTCTCAAATATTGAAAATGCCAAAAGATGGTGTCACAGTCTTCCCTGCCGGAATGCCGTGAACACCAGGAAGAAAAAGGCAACACAACAACACGACAAAACAACTTTAATAAAGCGCAAATCAAATGTAAAGACGAGCAGGACTTCGCCTGATACTAAATAGCTAGACTGTACTGGCGGGGTTCAAAGCGCTATATATATAGCCTCAGGAAACACGTCAACAAACAACAAGAAAACAACGTCTGCCAATTAATGTCTAGGTTCCTGTCTAGACTGAGAGTCTAGACAGGTCTACGGGTGCAAGATACACTTGTCAGGAGGTCCAGTAGAGCGACCCCTGACATAACTCCCCCTCAAAACGAAGATGTTGAACAGTCTTTCAATATCTTAAATGTTATCTTTCACAGTACTGGATGAAGAATGGGTGTTCGTTCGTCGATGTATCGCGCCTACCAGGGCTTCAAGGTCGGGGACATCGAAGAGGACGACGAGGAAGATGAGGAGTGGGTGGAATAGGAGTAGAACTTTGTAGATAATCTGGATGAAGAATGGGAGTTTGTTCGTCGATGTATCATGTCTACCAGGGCTTCAAGGTCGACTTTAAACTGGAGATGTCCTTCCTGAAAGTAACTTTTACTCCCACCAGTAAAACCACCCATACAACCAGGTCTGAATTGTATTAACGAAGGAATCATCATCACGTCATATCAAAGAAGTTCAACTACTTCAACAATATCATTAATTATAGAATATCACAACGATCTGCAACTAAGACACAAAAGAGAAAACCTATGTCCCTAGAAATACAACTAGTACAATGTGCCTCTGGGCTTATGCTAGAAAACAACATTTCAAAATTTATAACAGTAAATAATAAACATAATAATAAACATAATTACAACAAGTAAAAAATATAAATAAATAAATATAAAAGACCTACTTATCTTAACTCAGACCGGCGGGAAAACTCGAAAAGAAACTCAAACCTTGAGCACGGATGGGTCGGCCGATTCTAGCCACGGAAAGTCTCGTAACTGGTTAGCTGATCCCGAAAACGTCTGGCGAGTCTTGGTCACAAGGAGAACTTCATCGGCAAGAGAGATCTTCTTCCCGAACTTGCTTGTCGCACTTCTTTCTTCCTGCTACTTGATCCCACCGCTGCCACCAAAATGTTGCCGTCTTCCCTGCTGGAATGCCGTGAACACCAGGAAGAAAAAGGCAACACAACAACACGACAAAACAACTTTAATAAAGCGCAAATCAAATGTAAAGACGAGCAGGACTTCGCCTGATACTAAATAGCTAGACTGTACTGGCTGGGTTCAAAGCGCCATATATATAGCCTCAGGAAACACGTCAACAAACAACAAGAAAACAATGTCTGCTAATTAATGTCTGAGAGTCTAGACAGGTCGACGGGTGCAAGATACACTTGTCAGGAGGTCCGGTAGAGCGACCCCTGACAGATGGATTCCTAGTTTGTTGAAAATCTTAATTGAAAATATTGTTTGTAATGAAATAAAACAAGAGAGGTTGATTTGTTGCACAAATGTCCCCTGCTACTCCTCAGTCTTTTCCTCAATGTTTTACACAATGGTCTGGTGTAATCTTGACCACAACATTATCACTTTAGATGGAAGTGGTATGGGCATCATATCAATGTCTACTCCGTGTAATCGATTAGGGTCAGGACAATATACTTAATCAGCTGTACCTCGATTGTCACGCGTAAAATCCAGTTGTGTTGTGAAAAACCTAGGTATTCCTATATTGGGATACACATTCCCCGACAAGTCATCATTGTCATTGATGTCTTTCAAGCCCATCTCTCACTTAAATTTTCCTTCTGTGTTGCCTCCTTCTTTAAACTTGGAACTTGCCTGGAAAATTGGTATCTTGTGCTTAGATGAAGATCAGCAAAGGCCAAATTGGTCCGGCTTTATGGAACATGCTTGTAAACCTGACGGAGATTTCAGATCATCATCAGACATAAGGATGCTTCCGATTATTGATTTGAACCCTAATGACATGTCTTGTATTTTTTCCACGTTAACTTTCATAGAACGCCAGGCTCAAAAGCTCAACATTCCAACGGCTTGTGTGACTTTCGACCAGCCGCTGTGGTTAAAGGCTGTTGATATTGTGCATTCATCCAAACTGAACATAGTATGTCGTCTAGGTGGGTTTCATGTCTTGATGAATTATTTGGGCAGCATTGGTCATGTCATGGCTGGCTCAGGTTTGACAGAAGCGCTGCAGTGCTGTTATGGACCCATAGCCATAACTCACATGATGACAGGGAAGGCAGTGGCTAGAGCACTACGTGGCCACTTTTTAGTAGAGTCAGCTTTGTTTGCTTTGCTTTTGGAATCAATATTGAAAAAGGAGTTTTTGACTACTTCTGATATTGATGATTTGAGGAATCTCTACAAAGAAATATTCAATTTTAAAGTAACTCTCAAGGAAGAATGTTTGCCACTGTGCATGCAGAAACTAAATAATGCAATTTCTCTGTTTAAAGTTCAGATGTTAAAAAATAATCGAACCGCAAGGTTATGGCTACAATATATGGACACCATCAATATCTTGAGATCATTTATTACTGCCGATCGGGATTCAAATTTAACGTGAGGCTTTATTTACAGTGGTCTAACTGAAATTCTTATTCATTATTTTTAAGAAATTGTACTACTGGACCTACCATACAAACTTTATTTAGCCAAACAAAAGAGATATAGGCACACAGACAAAGGACATAGGGCGGGAAATAAAGAAATTGTTATTTTTAGGTGTTTTTGTTGTTTTTCTGTTTGTTTTTTTTATTGTATGTTGAAATTGGAAATTATTTATGGATTTATATGTATGCTTTTTAATATGTGTATATTAAATAGTATGTAACAAGCAATTTTCATAATAACCTTAATTTTTTTGCACATTTAGTCCAAAATGGCATAATAAAGTAGTTTATTTGTATCCGTATATAATGTTGCGAGACAAATTTTAACTTATGTATATTTTGCATTAGGTAGTTTTCATCTATAGATTGAGTTATTTTTATTTAAATGGATTTTAAGAGCTGATATATTGTATATTTTAGGGAGAAACGGCTCCATAAATCAGTTTATTTGTATTTTTTTATATTTTTTGTTGTTGATAATTTTTAATGTTTGTATATCATGCAATAAGTAACAATAAAGCATTCAGCTTAAACTTTAGTTATTTTCATCTAATTGGATTAAAAGAGCTGGTATATTCAATTATTTTACCGATTTTAAGGCCGATTTTGAAAATCGTCTGTAATTTTTTTATACGATGAATTGGAAGGGTGGATTTTAAACTAATTGTTGCTAACACATATACCTACAAAACAAAATATCTAACTGCTTTGCTTCCAATTATGCCAGCTTTTTTTTAATTCTCCTGGACTAATGGTTAGAATAATGAAAAGTGAAATAAGTTAAAACCGATAATGAAACAAAATAATAATATTTATTTTTCGAGAATGACATGTTAATTTATTTTACTATAGGGAGATATTAAAAATAAATTATATAATAAAACAGTTATACATTTAAAAATATAGTCGAAAAGCAAAATCTATTAATTGTCAAACGACAGATCTACGTCACATCTCACGCAACCATGACATTGTTAAAACGGAAACTATCTCTGAAGAATTGCCAAAATTAAATTAATTAATTAAAATGCCACGTTATTTTACACAAAACGTTATCGTCGACGTCACATAGTTATATTGTCACAATGCAGAGCTGCCGCCATTCTTGGCAAAAGAACATTTTCATCATTAACTGCTTCATTTATCGAAACAATCTCATCAGGCACAGCTGAAACAGCATGGTCGTCACACAATGTCGTATCTACCGAAACCCGATCGCACGTAGATGACGAGTTGTCACAGACCGGCTGGCCAATGCTTTCGTGTCGAGAGCCATCACTGCTCTCACCGCCGCCACTTTCAGGGTCAATGATATGATCCACAGCAGATGTCGACATGGACGAGGGGCCGATATCTAAGTTCTCTTCGACAAGATCACCACACTGCTCCTTGCACGGCTTGAAAGAAGAAAATGAAGTGTCCTCATCAAAAAAGATATCGGTGGCAGGACTTGGAACGGGAAAACTGGAAACGGGCTCACCACTGTAGCCACCGTGTAATTCAAAATCAGTCGCACCACCTGTAACTCCACCGACAATCTCAGGACCCTGAGTACAGATAGAAGTTAATTTTACCGAAGAATTGTTAACCCGTTTTAGACCATCGTACTTTTTACAAACACTTATTCTTGGCGTTGCATAAAATTAAGCTGTAATTTTTTTTCTGTTAAAAGTTTTTTTTTATGTTAACAAAGCTTTAATACACTGTATAAAATTTTTTAAATAATATTTTTTATTTGTATTAAGTAGTTTAATCTGGGTTAGAATATGAGCATTTTTAAGGTTTTTCACCGATATTACTTTAAAAATTTATTATGCTAATTTCATGAGAGTTATCATAACAAAAGTTTGAAATATCAAAAGAGGATGTACTCAAAAGTAAACAATAACATTAATTAAATTTAATTGTGTTTACACTAACCCACAATCTGAACATGTATGAGTCATGCTCGTTTTCCGATCGTTGGTCGTATAGAGTACTTTATGCGAATAAGTCGAAATTAGTTTATGCAGCTTATAGTTCTGCAGTGGTTGAATTGGTGATAGTGTTTTTTGCAAATTTCATTCTTCGAATGAAACGTTTGTAAACTTTAAAAATGAAAGGCGTCAAACAGAACGTTTTTTCACATTGAAAGAAGCTGTGGAACTAATTCTTGATGATGATGATAGCATTGAGGTTGACAACCTTGTCATTCTTCTTCCGCCCGGCGCATCATAACACGTGACTGATGAATAAGCAAATGAAGAAGGAAATGTTATTCTTTGTAATGTATCCGGGAAGGTAGAAGTTGATTATACTAATGATGAGATAGGATTAGACTGTGTCGGTACTTTGGGTGAAGAAATATAGGTCGCAAATACGGTCAGTTCAATGCCGCGGCAACCAAAACGCCAAAAACGATTGAAATACACTTGGACCAAAAAGAGTCATTCGAATAGCCACTTTTAAAACAGTCTATAACGAGTTTGAAACACTACAATGGTTGATTTTGAGTCAGCCAGTATTGGTGCTATTCGTGATGCATTTCCGAATGCCCGTGTGGCTGGATGTTATTTTCATCTGTCGCAAAGCATAATTTGCAAAGTTAACCAAGTTGGCATGAAACTAGATTATGAACAAAATGATGAGGTGAGAGGATCAGTAAGTTGTCTCGCGGCGCTAGCGTTTGTGTTTGTCAATGACATCGTTGAGTCATTCGAGACCTTGCTGAGTCTATGCCACAAATTGAACATATGGATGAACTACTAACTTACTTCGAGCATACGTAAATACGTGGTCGTCTTGAGAGGTCGAGTTGAAAATTACGGACCCCCCCTTATTCTCCATCGAAACATGGAATCAGCATGACGCTGCCGCTGATGGTTTATCAAGAACGACGAACATTGTGGAAGGCTGGCACCACAGCCTACAGGTTTTATTACAATGCAGTCACCAGACATTGTGGAAATTCTTATCAGAACTCAAGAACGACTGTTCGAAGCAGAAGGCATCATTTCTACAGGGATCAACAGGTACAGAACAACCAGCTTTCAAACGCTATCAAATCCTTCGAGATCGCGTAATGAGGGCAGTAGCCACTTATGGGCAGACAGATATTCTAACCTACCTCCGTTCCATGGCGTACTTATCGTATAACTAAATATTTTCTAAACTTGTAACAGTGAACATTTATATAATTAAATACTACGTGCAGTTAATAAAAATATGAATATGAATAACAATAAAAATAGCTAATATTAATTTTTTTTCATAATCAGTGTTCTGTTTTTTATGTTGGAAGTTTATAAATTGGTTCAAATAGTACAAATATGAGTGATTGTCCTATTAGCAAATGTCCTGTGAGTGAAAGCCCTCTTATGTGCTATAGTCCTAGAATCATAAAAAATAATGTCTCTAGTTTTTAAATTAAAAAAATTAATATTTTAAAATATTTACTTATAAAGTTATTCAATTTTGTGTGCATGTACCCTTTCCACAACTACACGAAACTTGAGCACTCAGATAATGCATTTTTCGTCAACACCGTCTGATTTCAAACTCGGATTTCGTAAATTGGGAACGCACCTTCAGCAATGCTGATTACATATTCTTTTACAAGAAAAGCTGAACTTATTTTTTTAAAAAGAAAGAAAGTTTACCTGATTTCAAACTCCAGAGATATAAGGCAAAGTTTAAAACGACTTACTTTGAACAAAGAAATCAAAGAAAATGAACTAATCTAAACTCTTTTTTATTACCATCATATTACGTAAGCATCTTTTACAATTTATTTGATGTATAATTTACATCTTTAGGATAATAAACGAGCGAGCAATAAAATTTCTTGTAACACCTATTTTCACAGGGTACCCCTGTATATTACAGTTTTTTGGTGAGGTCTAAACATAGGCCTTTTGGCCTGCTCGTTAAAGACATGTTTAAAGTTAAAGAATTTGAATTTCAAAATGGCGCTTTGTAAGCTGCCGGCGCGCTCAAAACTTTGTTCGCGTGTATTTCTGTTATTTGTTATATAATTAAAACTTAACTTTTGATTTAGTAATTAGCAGAGATGTTGCGAGTACTTATGGTCCGAGTACGAGTACCATGGTATCGAGTACGAGTACCATGGTATCAAGTTATCGAGTACGAGTACGAGTACTGAGGTCTCGAGTACAAGTACGAGTACGAGTACAAGAAATTTTTAGCGAGTACTTTTCGAGTACTTTTTAAAGTCAACAAAATAATAGTTTATTCTACATAAAAAAACTATTACATTTCAGAAAAAGTAGCGACGACAGTATAGAGTCCGACATCTTAGCCCTATGGGGTCTTAAAATTATTCCGCCGTGGCTGAACACAGTGAACACACGTTCTACTGGTGAACCTGAAGCTGGAATACTTAAGGCACGAAGTGCTGGGTGATACAGTTTGTCAATGTCACTGGAATGATTCTGCCAAAACGTTAGTGCATCATCCATTTCACCAGTGATTCTCATCTCAAGATATCTAGTCAACTGTGCATCGACATCAAGGCAGGTGTCATCTAACGCCGATGAATACTTGTGAAACAACTGACTTTTTGGCTGGTGGGCGTGACCTAGATGGCGGCACCAACGTAACAGCAGGTGACTGAGTAATGATGCCAAAGAGAGAATTAGTTGATTCAACAAAGAATTTAACCAGTTCTGAAAAAACACAACCAAATTTAAAAAATGCAAAATTGTGACTGCAAACAACTGTTTAGTAAACCAGCAAACTTTTTTTAGAGAAGGTGTCGCATATGCGAGTACGAGTACGAGTACTTAGTGGAATAACGAGTACGAGTACGAGTACGAGTACTGAGTGGAATAACGAGTACGAGTACCAAGGTTCCGAGTACAAGTACGAGTACGAGTACTTGAAAACGGTACTCGAGTTGTACTCGAGTACGAGTACGAGTACCAAGTACTACATCTCTGGTAATTAGTAATGCAGTTGTCGCGAGAATTTCGATACTTTAACTTATGAAATAGTAACTTTTAATCATTCGAAAAGGGATTGCGATAATCCGATCTAATTCTAGAGTCTAGACGTTCTATATTACACCAAACGAAGATATTAATTAATTAAATTTTAAATCTGTTAATTACCATCAAATGGAGGAGGTGGTAGCGACGCGCGGATGTTCACTCATCACTTACACAAGGGGGCAGTTGTTTGCTATAAGAAGGACGGCCGCCTCGAACCACAATTTGTTGCACAACCCAACTCCGCTGTACGAACTCAAATCTTTAGGACTGCTCAGATATAGAGGCAGTCGAGGACAGAGCCATAGTAAAGAATCAGACAAGAAGAAGAAGTATAAAAAAAGAATACACTCCCAAGAGTGCTGGTGAACATTGAAAGGCACCACCAAGTAGAGCCCGAACGGAAAGAGAACTCCTGTTTCACACCCTCTATATATGTCTTGAATATCAACAGCCTTGCCAAACCACATGCAATTCAACATCTGGGTGCCGATGTACTTTCAATAGGCCCCGACGTTGTGGTGTTAACTGAAAGCAAGCACATTGAGAAATCACACAGATGAACAGTTTGGAATACCGGGATAGCTTTGTTACAGACGAGACCGGTCACAACTTAAATCAAATGGAAAGCTGAGAGGTGGTGGAGGTCTGGTGACCTACGTGTCGGTCAAGTACCAATCCAGCATATACAACCAAAAAATGGAGGATTCGAGAATAGAACTCTTGTGGATAATGTTGGAAAATGGTGGGCGCAGGGTAATTGTTGGGGCGGTTTACCATCCTCCTAAGCCGATTTACAATGAGCAAGATCTTCTCCTCCAACTTGAACAGGTGATGGCCGCAGTTCACCATGACCATGGAGATAGTCATAACCGGTGATTTCAACCAGCTAAAAGATAGCGACCTGCGACTGCTAGGACTGTTTAAAGAGGAGACCGAAGCCACTAGAGCTGGTCATCATCTGGATAGGGTCTATACATCGGAGCCAATGTACCGAAACATCTCAGTAATTGTTCTTACGGTTAGAACAGACCACAAGGCCATTTACGCCTCGGCAATAGATTACGACACTCACCGACCGTCCAAGAACAAGGCCAAACTGAAGTGCGGCCTGCACAGGCCAGCTCAGCACGCTGCGTACTTGGCAGCTTACTCAAAAACGCGGCAAGAGGAGGATACAAACAGTGACTTCGTATTCGACGTCGATGGCGGAGCCACTCCACCGTCGCTGCAGGAGTCGTTCGACCGTTTCTACCCAATCAGGAACATCACAGTAACAGGTCGCGACCCTCCGTATATCACACCAGAGATCAAGCTGCTGTTGCGAAAAAAGAACGGACTGATGCGAAAAGGGAAGATAGAGGCTGCTGATGCAATTTCTCTAAAGATCAGAAAAGGAATCATTGCCAGAAACTGTTCCACACTTACGGGTTCCGGAACCATCAGAGGCCCAAAGGACTTGTGGGAGCGAGTTAGGCAAGTGACTGGTAAGGATAAACAACTAAAGAACAACTCTACCACCAAAGCAATCACTGCAGACAAACTCAATGACCATTACGCAACCATCTCGACGGAAAGCAACTATGAGGCTCCCGCAGAGAAACATAGCGTCTGCCGAAATTCAAGATTTTTCTCTGCCTGGCAAGTCTTCCGTGCTTTGGACAGACTAAAAACCTCCGCCTCCGGAATGGATGAAATTCCCTCCTGGTTCTACCGAGTCTCAGCACCCATACTTGCTGAACCGCTCGCCTATCTATTTAACTTGTCGTTGAACCAATCACAGATACCAGACCGGTGGAGGAGATGTCAGATAACTCCGGTTGCAAAAGTAGTTAATCCTCAGGGAAGCCACGAGTACAGACCCATTTCAATTACACCAATACTCTCAAGGATTATGGAAAAGATGGTGGTACAGCGATTCGTCTATCCAATCCTGGGAAGTTCGGGGTACAACCACTACTTCCATGACCAATATGCTTTCCGTCCAACGGGATCCACAACGGTGGCACTAATCAGCCTGACACTACACATTTCCGAACAACTACAACTCCACCCGTATGTCCACGTTATAGCGCTGGAATTTTCTAAGGCCTTCGATACTGTCAGCCACTCAGAGCTTATGAGAAAGTTTGCCAAACTACCATAGACTCCTTAAAATAAGGACTGACGGCAGCTATGCTCGGGTCCGCGAACTTGGGTCCATTGGTATTTTTAGTATTTTTATTGTAACTCTGTCAAAAATGGTCCGTTTATAACGAAATTTTAAATACAAGTTAACAAAAACAACTTTAACATATGTAGCTAATGTTGTTACTGTATCTTGTCTATTGACAATTTTATTAATCAAAATTAAGTTTCATCTATACAAAACAATGTATTAAATGTTTGTCGTAATACCAGTATTCAGTTCTTTGGAGGCCTATAGGGCCTACAGTTCACTGTAACTTTTCCCTGCGTCTCAAACAACCCAGTTCTTGCTCTCTGTCACTATGGTGAATAACATGAGCCTTGAGTAGAACATTTACAACTGTACGGCAGGCCAAATTGTTGTTGGCTATCGGTGCATCAACATATGACAGTAATGTTGCAACAAATTTACGACAACTGGCTTTTGGTTGAATAAGTTTGCTGATAATGTGAACGGCAGTATGAACGAAGTAAACAGTTGACAGCTTTGGAAGTGACAATCCTCCTCTGTCAAGATGTCGAGTGAAATCGCTTGATACAGTAATTTCCTGTGCATCGTTAGCATCATCACTGCTTATATGTTTGTCGTACTTGCGCGTTAAGAAGCCAGCAATGAAAATGACCTTGTGTTTCAGGCAATCATCAGACTGTATCAGATTTACAGTGTCGTCTGCTGTTAAATCCTGTAGTATCTCTAAATCCAGTTCATCTGGTGTTGCTGTACAGCAAGCACATGTGCGTTTTGCATCATTCTTTGGAATGATATCGAGTTTTAGTAACTGGTGGAGTCGTTGCACTTTGGAGGCAGCTATGACATCACTGATGTCAATGTAAAAGTTTCCACCAAAACGCTGTCTAGCCTGACCAAAGAACTTCTCCAGCGGATCTTGTGAAAAGACAGCTGGAAGAACATACTTGAAGTGATGCTTGCTTAGAAGGTCTGTCGCAGCAGCTATGTTGAATTTTGTAGTTAATAAAAAAGCGTCAGCAGTGAACTTGGTCAGCTTACGACATCTTTTCCCAGTACCTTCCCATTTACACGTACTGACAACATTGCAAATTGACTCCAACTGTTTGAAATTTTCGCAGTCAAGCTTCCACGGTTCACGGCAGTTATCTCTGAGTTTTATGTAACTATATCTGTCCTTGACGTTCATCATTTTGAACCAACGTGTTATCAGCTTCACAAATTCGACAGTACCAGATTGAAATTCCAAACTGTCCTTAACAGCTTCAAATGCTGCTACAGTCTTATCATCAAACACCTTACATACCAGTGGTACACTCTGCCTTTGCAGAACCTTAGGAAAGACAGCAGTATGTGTTAATTTTGTCATTCTTAGCGGTGTCTTGCTGTCAGCTTCGTACAAATGGCGGATATCACTCCAGCAAGCTTTGTATTCTGCCCCGCCCAATTGAAATGAAAGCTCCTGTTGTGGCTCTGTTATCCAGTTGTTTCGGATATTTTTGAAAATATGAACATAGTCATGAACCAGATAAATTTTCAATGTATCATTTGGTACTTGAACAAGTCCTGGGCCACCAAGGTCCTTGTACACCCGCTGATTTAATGGACAGTTGTCACAAACTATCGACACAGGCAGGCCACCACTGCGTTTGACTGTGGTTATAACTTCTAGCAGGTACTCCTTCAACTTTGTTGCATTAAGTTTTGCGACTGGAACAACATGAATTATAAATCGTGGACCTCCATAATGGCACACCAGTTCAAATGCCAGTGCTGAAGTAGCTAATATGTCAGGCTGGTTTTCAGCATGCCCAACAACATGGCCAGCTGTGAAACGAAGAACACTCTTCAGTTTAACTTCGTCAAATAATATGTTAACAAGACGCTGCTCTGGTTTAAGTTCATTAAATGAGGTTTGCAAGTTGCTATCATTAACACTGCGACTCATCAGCTCTCTGATCAGTTGCTGTTTTGGCAGTATAACAGTGCGAGACCCACGCAGCATTCTGTATGCAGCAGGTGACACACACAAAAGTTCGGCAGCAAATATAAGACTGTACTTAGTATACCTCAGTTTATTAGGAGGCATTAGCAGCATTTCCAGTTGCGCCAACAGGAACTGGAAATGTGATGATGCATGCAAGTCCTCCATGCTGTTCAGTTCATCTAAGACTTTGTTCAGACGATCAAAGTTATCGGCTGCATGCTTATTTATAACATCAAAGATGTCGGATAACTGAGACCAAGTGTTTAATCGACTGTTCTTGTTCAGTGTAAAGTTATGCTTAGGAATTTCATAACTGTCCTTTTCAACTCGAACAACATACAGAAAACCAAATGGTGATTCTACCTTTCTGAACCACAAGAACTGAATTACCTTACTGGCTGTGTCATTTAAGAGGGTCATGTACACCTCATCTCCATCATTGTTGATAATAAAGTGAGGGTAACGTTTTGGAAGCTGCTGGATGAAAGTCTCAAAATTTGTCATGTTGTTTTCCTGCATTTGGCGTTGAATCTCTTCTCGCTGCCGTGCAGCACTAGATGTCAATAAAGTTGTTCGTTTTTTGGGCTGAGACTGTTTCAAACAGGACTTTGCAACCCCAGGAAAAATTGATGGAGGGTCTGTTGGACGCCTTCCTCCTCGTGACACAACCCATTCACAGTCAAAATGTGATGCACATACATACAAATCACGACGACCAGTGGGGCTCGATCCAGCATTAGGCATTGCCTTAACCCATCTGTCACGTTCAGCTTCTTCTGTCGGAAAACGAACAACTTGACTATATGGTTGGCCTCGATAGTTGCCCCGGCAACCATATACAGCGCATCTCTTAGGCATTCTATTTATAATAGGCCTAATACAAAATTACGTGCTTAATATTAGTGTTTGAAAATAATTTAAATTCTTTTGATGACATCAGCACTGCATTGTTTACATAGTAGAATACATGACGTCATACCATAGACCTGTACATTGATCTAGATGACTGTACATAAAAGTCTCAAATAAGTAATGCTGAAAACGGTCATCTAATTGCAAAATTGTAAATCACATATTTAAATGCTTTGTAAATAAGAGACCTCTAAAATAAAAACACTGGACCATAAAATAACATAAGTTTAACTGTAATAAAAAATCCAGTAGACTACATGCATCAGCATTAGCTAATTAAGGCATGTAAAATCACCTGTAAAATAATAATAATAATAGCAATAATAATAACAATAATAATAATAATAATAATAACAAAAAACAAAATAAGTTGTTTTTGTTAACTTGTATTTAAAATTTCGTAATAAACGGACCATTTTTGACAGAGTTACAATAAAAAAAGTACAAGTACCAATGGACCCAAGTTCGCGGACCCGAGATTGGCTGCCGTCAGTCCTTATTTTAAGGAGTCTATGCAAACTACCAATAGAAGACGAGGCGTACAACTGGCTGGTTGACTTCCTTAGAGGGCGAATGCACTGCACTAAATTCCAAAACCAAGTGTCATCATTAAAAGAAATAAATGCAAGCATCGTCCAAGGTTCAGGATTGGACCCAGTTGCTACATTGTTGCGGCATCGGACCTCTCCCCCAGCATAGATGGTAACCGTCTAGAGAAATATGCAGATGATACATACCTTATAGTACCACCGGGTAATTCTCACTTAATTGTTGATGAGCTCGCGAGCATACAGATCTGGGCCAAAAGAAATAACCTAACATTAAACGATTCAAAAACTAAGAAGTTGATAGTACGTCGCCCCAGAACAAAAGCAAACACACTCCCTACCCCTTTGGATGGAATAGAAAGGGTAGATACAATGAATGTGCTGGGAGTCCTGATCGACGGAAAACTCTCTTTCCGGGAACACGTTGACTGGATCAACACAAAATGTGCACAGACTTTGTATGCACTAAGAAACTTACGGGCTGTGTGGCCGGGAGCTCTGGACGGTCACAGAGGCGACACTTATATCCAGGATCACCTACGCCTCTCAATCATGGTGGGGTTTCATAGGTTCGGGAGATCTTCAACGCATCGAGTCGGTCATTAGGAGGGTGACACGCCAGGGTTTCTTGGCTCCCGACCACCCTGATTTTGTGCACCGCTGCGCTGTGGCGGATTCAACTCTGTTCAACCAGGTTCTGTCTAACCGCCTTCACGTCCTTCACCATCTTCCCCCAGACGTCAAGAAATCAGGATATCACCTTCGTCCTCGGGCTCACGACAGAGTTATTCCGCATGCAGATTCCTTACTCAGAAAAACCTTTATCCATAGATCGTTGAACTCAAAATAACTTAAACAATGCCGAACTCTATATTAAATCTCTGAAAAAGACAAGTTTTAGATTTTATTTTAAGTCTTTAACTTTAGATTGTCGAAACTCGTATTCCTTTTTATTTAATTCTTATTTGTATTATTTAAATGTAAACCGCTGTTCTTCATTGTCAGGCTGGTTAATAAAGATTTACTTACTTACCTACATTGAAGACATCCTGCGATCCTGATAAAAACATATGCTGCATACATTGCATATGATATATGATATGCATAACATCTGCATAGTTAGTATAGTATAGGCCATTATAGGTCTGTCGTTTATAATATTAATTCATTATGCACAGCATTTTTTTATAATTGCTTCAATTGATACTGCTTTTGTGTTCAACTCAAAATCACTTTTTTACATAAAAAATATAAAGCTTTAAATTTTAATGTATAATCACTGTTGCTGTTTTTTCTGTTTTTTTTTGCTCTTATTCAATATTGTTCTTAAAACAATTTCATTTACTTATGAATTTAAATGTACTTATGCTTATGTTATAGTTATATTATTGATGTTGATGTAAATATAATTTTTAAAAAGTAGTTAGATAAGTCTATTGGTAATTTGTTTTTATTGTTAATTATATACATTTTATAATAAAAATATAATTAAAAACACCGGAAATAATGTATTATGCTATTCACCACCTTTTCCACTTTTTAATTTAAAAATTATTTAAGAGTATGCCAGCTTCACCCATGCATTAGATGCATCTATTTGCATGCTATGAGCGTCTGCTGGCGTTACTCTGGTGCTGCTTTTTCATTTTTTTGAAATGGTTAATATTTCAGATATGCAATACTATATGGAAAGTCGTCTGACATATTTGCTTGGGAGCTCCCTCAGGTTAGAGCTCACTAAATTACTAAGCAGATTCTTGAGTTTTTTGCCAGTGGTTATCATACCAGCATTCCATTTAGGTATGTTTAATTAACCCGTTTAGGTCCAAAACTTTATTAATTAGATTTCTATTATTTTTTTTTGTTATTTCTAAGTTACTTGCTTATGTTTTAACAGATTTATTTTTAATTATTTTTTATTTGAAAGAAAACTTTGAAAATTCACTATGCTCGTTTTTCGAACGGTGGTCGTATAGACTACTGAAAACGACAAAATGTTTAAAAGTCAATTTCTTTTTTTTTCAACGCAAACAATTATAATATAAATTTTAGGCTATAAACAGAAAAGCTAAAAACACATTTCTGACTTTATCAGTAACACAGTTCAACAAAATCCAAAAATTTAACATTCAATAAATCAGTCAAGCAGTTCATGATAGTCGTTTCAGAACCGGAGAGTGCGGAAAGCACCAAAACAATTCCGATGAAGTGGTTTGCCGCACTTGGCCCACATGTACAGTGTTTTGCCACAATTTTCCAGCCTGTAGCGACCTACTGTTTTCACCTTTTCCAGATCGTGACCATGGCCAGTTGCTGAATCTTCCCTATCGTTTTGTTTCTTCAACCGTGCATGAATTCATTTCATCGGTATAAAACAACCTAAACAGCCTATATGGGGTTTATCAAGCAAAGCACCATTGTGGTGTTTCAAACTCGTTATATATAGACTGTTTTAAAAGTGGCTATTCAAATGACTCTTTTTGGTCCAAGTGCATTTCAATCGTTTTTGGCGTTTTGGTTGCCGCGGCATTGAACTGACCGTATTTGCGACCTACATTTCTTCACCCAAAGAACCGACACAGTCTAATCTCATCCCATCATTAGTATAATCAACTTCTACGTTCCCGGATATATTACAAAGAATAACATTTCTTCTTCATTTGCTTATTCATCAGTCACGTGTTATGATGCGCCGGGCGGAAGAATGACAAGTATGTCAACCTCAATGCTATCATCATCATCAAGAATTAGTTCCATAGCTTCTTTCAACGTGAAAAAACATTCTTTTTGACGCCTTTCATTTTTAAACTTTACAAACATTTCATTCGAAGAATGAAATTTGCAAAAAACACTATCACCAATTCAACCACTGCACAACTATAAGCTGAATGAACTAGTTTCGACTTGTTCGCATAAACTACTCTATACGCCCAACGATCGTAGAACGAGCATGACTCATACATGTTCAGATTGTGGGTTAGTGTAAACACAATAAAATTTAATTAACGTTGCTGTTTACTTTTGAGTACATCCTATTTCGATATTTCAAACTTTTGTTGTGATAGCTCTCATGAAATTAGCATAATAAATTTTTAAAGTAATGTCGGTCGAAAACCTTGAAAATGCTCATATTCTAACCCAGATTAAACTACTTAATACGAATAAAAAAATTATTTAAAAAATCTTATACAGTGTATTGAAGCTTTCTTAACATAAAAAAAAACTTTTAACAGAAAAAAATTACAGCTTAATTTTGTGCAACGCCAAAAATAAGTGCGTTCGTAAAACGTACGATGGTCTAAAACGGGTTAAGCTAGTGAAGCTCAGGTTATTTTGACGAAATGCAATATCTCATAGTGTATTTTCTTTCCACAGGCACTTCTAGCTACTTGTGGTCAGCAAACAAACCTTCTGTGGACAAACAGAAGTGTAGTTGCACTTGTTTTGATACAATCTTTAGAGGTTTTTAAAAATTTCATTGTTTTTCTTCTATTTGTACAAAATATAGTTTGGAAAAATATTACTTCACATACTCTGTGTAGTGGTTAAAAGTTGCTATTTAATATCTAAATGAAGCAAAAATTTGGTAATTGTTGGGCACAATCTCGAGAGTTCTCAAGGACTTCAATCTTTTGGTCAGCCAAGCTCCTGTGTTTTTTAACATCCGATGATGTATAGCACAGCACGGGTTCACAAATAAATTTTTTTTTTAAATTTGCATGGCCAGCAATATTGCTAACTTCACATGCATTAGTTTTATACAACTAATGCCCACACTGTCTATTTGTTTCACAAACACACATATGTCTGTTTGCTTCACAGTAGCCATCAGGTAATCTTCCACGCGCATACTGGCACCCACGCATGGTTATCTTCATAATATATGTTATGTGTGTGTGGATACAATGCTTTATAATGCTTGATTAAATATTTTAGATGTTGAAAACCATTGCTTGACTTGTCTTAGACTGGTTTATTTATGTGTATGTGGATTAGAGGTATGCGCGGGGACGACTTTTCGTCCCCATCCCTGCGAGTGTCATCCCCATCCATCCCCGCAGTGTTTCATCCCCATTCCCACAGTCTTTCAATCTTTCATTCCCATCTCCATCCATCCCCATTTTTAATCAATCCTGTACTAGTCATTATTATTCCGTACATCATATCAATGGAACTATAACTTAAGTGTCGATATATAGAATTGCAATAACACCGTAATGGGACTCAATACAATTTATTTATTTAAGTCCATGACTAAATAAAAGTCTATCAATGTTTTCCACTTAGCTGAGTTCTTCTATCACTAATGTTTAACCCACCCATAGAGAATGCTCTCTCAGAGGAGGTGCTTGCTGCTGGCACACTCAAAATAATCCTTGCCATTTGAGACAGTGTTGGCCATTTCTTAGATAGAGTTATTTTCCAACAAACTCACCAAATTGCCTTGTGCATCTTCTTCGCTTAATGCCAAATAGCCAGCAACCTTATGAAAATAATTATTAACATCGTGAAACTAGTTGTTCATATAAGCATAATTAAATAATAACAATGAACAAGCTAAATTATAAGTTATTACTGAAGTCTAAGAAACTTGTCATGCTTTTAATATAAAGACGGTTTAATAACAAAACCTCATTTGAAACTGAGCTTTTTGAGTTTGTAGTGTACAAGTTTGCATAAAAGTTGTCTTCAAGTTTTCTTTTTTGACTTGTTGATGTTCTATGAAGTCATCTTGTAGGGCTCAAAATGTAGTGTTACATCATCAACAAGCTTTAGTAGATCTATAACAAAATTAAAAAAATTCAATTATATGTAAAACCTAATAATGTGAAAGCAAATTAATCAAACCTTTACCATTCATCCGATCGTAATGAAATTTTCACACAACCTTGAGAGTCAATGGGGGGAGGTATTTGTGAAAAAATTAAAATCGGTCATATATATATATAAATGAGCGGTAACGGGAACAAAAAAGCAACTGAGAGCGAAAAAACGAGCGGGAGAGCAAGCAGGGAAGGAAACTGTTGTGACGTTTATTTGCCCAGAAATCAGGTATCAATTTCCAGAATGTAACTTGTTTTAGAATAAATAATATAAGCTGAAAATAACTAGATAAACTAAGCATTAATCTCATTAATATCTGTCCTAACCGTGAGGTCACTTTAGAGTTTAGATAGATAGTTCATTCAGGCGCGGCGCTGGGCGGGGGGGTCCAGGGGTCCGGACCCCCCCAGCTCCGACAGGTGCCACCCGTGAGATTTTTGCAAATCCAAAGACTTTTTTTTTACTAGGGGGGGGGGGTATTTGAATCTCATTGGGTTAATCAGACTGCAGACTAAAAATAGTCGAAAAAATTTTTCGCCTGCGGCGGGCTTTCTTCCTTTTCTCAAACTATATATTTGCTCCATGGAGTTTAACTATATTATAGTAGTTTTTCTTAAACATTCTGTATAGTTTGATGATGATTCAATGTTTATAGATAGCTCACTGTTTTTCGTTTACAGTTAAGTACTTTATGGTATTTTGGAATAATAATTTTGTTAGCTACGTTCGTTTTCTGAACTCTTATTTCGTGTTTGTTGAATACATTTTAATTTTTGAAAAAACTAGTAATAACAACAACTTACATATATATATATATATATATATATATATATATATATATATATATATATATATATATATATATATATATATATATATATATATATATATATATATACTTCAACTTGTCCTTGGACATTTTGGACCCCCCCAGAACAAAATTCCTGGCGCCGCCCCTGAGTTCATTGATATTAATTTATATATATGTATATATATATATATATATATATATATATATATATATATATATATATATATATATATATATATATATATATATATATATTTCAAGAAACTTCGGCTTTAAATGTTCTTCAAAACAATTTCGTAAAAACACAAAGGACCATTTAGCAGCAATATACTTTTTTATTAACTTATCTAAATGTCGAAATTTAGTTTTTAAAACAACATTATTCAAAATTAAGGCTAACGCGTTTCGACAGCCATCAACTGTCATCTTCAGAGCCAATATAATTTAACCGGACAACGTACACAAGTTTATAAACAGAGTAAAAGTAAACCCCAAATAAAACCAAAGGAGAAGAAAAGGCGGCAGTAACACTAAATAATATAAACTAAAACGAAATTGGATTTAAAATAAATTAAATTAAATAATGGTTCAAATAATGAATAAATTATAAACAGAAAAAATCAAATTAAACTAATACAGACAAACTACAATACATTCAAAACTTTCGCCACCGCTCACGTCCGACTGTGGTATTATTAAGAACAGTTGAACAGATAAAATCAAATTAAACTAATACAGATAAACTACATTACACTAGGGTTAGTGCCTACTGATCCCAGGACAACTGAACCCAGGACAACTGATCCCAGTACAACTGATCCCAGTACAACTGATCCCAGGACAACTGATCCCAGTACAACTGATCCCATGGACAACTGATCCCGTGGACAACTGATCCCATAGACAACTGATCCCATAGACATAAGCAACTCATTTTTTAACTCATTTTTTCACGACAATGGTGGTGGTGATGATGCTTACGTAGCCAGCTTACTATGGCTGGCTGCATACGACAACGGTGGTGGTGATAATGATACTGGCTACTCCAGTTAGTAAACGGAGAAATAATATTTAGTATAAGCGTACGAGGGCACGATACACAGTCGAAATGAAATTGACAAGTTCGTATTACTTTTCATCGCTTCACTCCTTTCTACGTGAAGTTCATAATGAGAAATGGAACCGTGCCAATTCAAAAATAATAGAGTTTAGCTCATTTCAGAAGTTGTTTTTTTCGAAGATATGAATTAATGAAGACACTCCAACACTAATTCTTATCGGCTTATTTAGGAGTCCATGACTATGACTATCATTACAGCATCCATACATACATACATACATACATACATACACATACATTCGTTCATACAAACAGAAATCGGAAATTATGTATGTTAATATCAGTTTATTGATTGCAGAAACAGTGAAATATAAAATGATGCAGATATGGGATCAGTTGTCTATGGGATCAGTTGTCTATGGGATCAGTTGTCCGAGGGATCAGTTGTCCCGGGATCAGTTGTCCTGGGATCAGTTGTCCTGGGATCAGTAGTCCTGGGATCAGTAGTCCTGGGATCAGTTGTCCTGGGATCAGTTGCGATGATCCCATTACACTACATTACCGCTTACGTCTGACAGTGATATTATCACGGTTAAGCACTGTTGTTAATCGAGTCAGAATGAGATCATCATCCTTCATATCATCACTCAAAACATCTTGACCAGTCGCACAACTAAAATTGTCAAGGACGCTATACCCTTCATGATCTGTTTATAATTTATTCATTATTTGAACCATTATTCAATTTAATTTATTTTAAATCCAATTTCGTTTTAGTTTATATTATTTAGTGTTACTGCCCTTTTTCTTCTCCTTCGGTTTTATTTGGGGTTTACTTTTACTCTGTTTATAAACTTGTGTACGTTGTCCGGTTAAATTATATTGGCTCTGAAGATGACAGTTGATGGCTGCCGAAACGCGTTAGCCTTAATTTTGAATAATGTTGTTTTAAAAACTAAATTTCGACATTTAGATAAGTTAATAAAAAAGTATATTGCTGCTAAATGGTCCTTTGTGTTTTTACGAGTTTGTTTTGAAGAATATATATATATATATATATATATATATATATATATATATATATATATATATATATATATATATTCAGTAAACTGGCTCGATATTTTCAGATAAACATGCTCTATTAAAATATGCACGCCATTTGACCGAAACTAACTTTTTAGTAGTCTGTTTAAACTTTTTTAACATGTTTAAAACATCACTACAAAATGTAAAACTGTAAGCTTTATTATAAACCAACTGGCCAGTTTCGGCTTTGACTGCCATCTTCAGGGTTGTTTACAAGACAATTTCTAGGCTTACCAAACATAATAAAGACAGTTCCATGTCAGAACAATAAATAATTTAAAATGGAGACAAAATAAGTTAAAGCCAGATTAATAAATCTCAGCAGACATTCTATATATATATATATATATATATATATATATATATATATATATATATATATGTATATGTATTTATATATATTTGTATATATATATATATATATATATATATGTATATGTATTTATATATATTTGTATATATATATATATATCTATATATATATATGTATATGTATTTATATATATTTGTATATATATATATATATATATATATATATATATATATATATATATATATATATATATATATATATATATATATATATATACATATATATATATATATATATGTGTGTATATATATGTGTATATATATATATATATGTATATATATATGTATATTTTTCAAATAATTAGGAACAAGCTGTTCTTTCAGACATGCTTTATTAAAGACTATGGCCCATTTCTTATTACAAACTTTTTCTATCAACCGTGAAACTTTTAGAAAATCGGAAATACCAAGACACTTTTGAACGAACTGGTATATATTTTTATTAATGTTTTGGTCATGAGCTGACCTGCAGGTTTCTGCTTTATTAGCCATCATCAGAACTCATAAAAATAATTTAAAATTACAGCTACAACGAAAATATATAAAGTGGTGTGGCGAGACATATGAGATATGTTTACACATCAATCGAGGTCAAAGTACAAAGAAGAGTAAAAGCAAAATATGAAAACAGCCAAATTTTTTTGCCTCAGAGTAAATAAATAAACAAAAAATAAGAAAAAATAAAAAATTACATACAACCAAATTAAGTAGTAAAATATAAATATTAAAAGAGAATTACTAATAAAAGCAAGGAGGTAAAATAATAAAATAAGAATTTAAAGCTACAATTCAAAGATAATAAGATATCGATAAAATTGAGAGTTTAATTAAAAGTTGAAAATGATCAACGTTGAATATGTATATATATATATATATGTATATATATATACGACTCTACTAGGAATCGAACCCACGTGTCTACGGCAACACCGCCTCGCCTAAATGCAAGCGCTCTTACCAACTGAGCCACCGACCATCACCAAAAAATGATGGCTAGAAGTCTCAGTCTTTCGGAGCTACTTAACATTAGACTACGACTATGATAGGCTCAGAACTCCTTACTTCGGCTCGACAGCTAGTCTGCTGCCAGATAGATAATTTATGAAGTGAAACATTGCGTTGAAATGTTTCGAGAGCCTACAAATAGGATGACTAACTGTCACCACAAATAACGCAAATATTTATACGACTCTACAAGGAATCGAACCCACGTGTCTACGGCAACACCGCCTCGCCTAAATGCAAGCGCTCTTACCAACTGAGCCACCGACCATCACCAAAAAATGATGGCTAGAAGTCTCAGTCTTTCGGAGCTACTTAACATTAGACTACGACTATGATAGGCTATATATATATATATATATACATTACATGATTCATTACAAGTCTAGATGGAATGTGTCGTTGTCTATCAGAACGCCTAATGACGCCTCGTGACTGTGAACGTGGTACTACTGATTCTGAGTTTTCAGTAGAAGGGAATGGCGTTGTTGCAAATTCTTGTGTAGGCTGTTCTGGCTGGTGTTCGGTGTCGAGTTGAAAATGAACAGATTTTTTAAACAGTCTGAATCTTGACCTTTCAGAATATCTCTTTTTGTGTTAATGTTCTTTTCCACCATTTGACCAGGTTCAGCAGTTGTTTCGGCATTTTCTCCTTGTCTTGTATTCTGATAAGGTAAGTCAAATGTTTCGAGTAGTGTTGTCGTAAACTTCTATTCTTGACATGGGCGTAACTGGTTGATGTGGTGCTTCCAGACCATTCCCTTTATGAATGTATTGTACAGAACTCTTCCTCTTCTACTAACAATCTGTCCCGGTATCCACATGACAGGTCCCGGTTGATAATCGCGAACGAACACCAGGTCACCTTTTTTGGAACTGTCAAGATCGTGCCCCATGATGACGGTTGAACTGTTGCTCCAATGTTATTTGATCGAGGTGTTGAATGTTTGATGTTTTTCAGATGTAATTCGCTCGAGACGGAATGTAATTGTCTGCCTGGGAAATTTTCGGCTGGAGTGACCGTTCGGCGATGAAGCGCAAGGAGTGGTTCTGTAGCTGAATAAAAATTATCTTCATTTGAATAATACCCGGGTGGCCTTTGTGAAGCATTTGAAGTACTCGTTTTTGCAAAACCAGAGGGATGATTATTCAAGAACCAAAGAATAAACAGTCTTCATGTATTGTTATTTCGTTTTTTAAGAGTTCGAGTTTGTTTGTTTTCAGTGCCTTGTTTTCGTTCCACTTTCCTGTTTTGATATATTGGAGAAGGGTTTTTAACTCATTGTCTGTTTTTGCTGCATCACAGATTTCTTTATTTGAGACTGGAAGTTGTTTGACGGCATTGATGTACAAGGCGTTTATATCTTGATTGATAGTTGCTATCAATGTGTCTTCTGATGTTTTATGTGGGCCTATTAGGCGCAAAAGTGTGTCGGCTTGTCCAAAGCAGTATTCAATTTTGAAATCATAAGCAAGTAATATTAGGGCCCAGCGTTGGAGTCTGTTTGCCTTTTTTATTGCCAAAAATGGCAAGTAGAGATTGATGGTCTGTTAATAGAGTAAAGTGGCGTCCATAAATATAACGATGAAACTTTCTGACTGCGAAAACTAGTGCTAGACCCTCTTTTTCTATTTGTCCATATTTCTTTTCTGCTGGAGTGAGAGCTCTACTAGCATGTGCAATTGCCTTTTCTGTTCCATCACTATATCTGTGCGATATCACTGCTACAATGGCTTATTCTGATGCGTCGGCTGCAACTACAATTGGCTGGTTGGGGTTTTAATGGGTTAATAGAAGGTCGGATAATAAAAAAAATTTTAGTTTCGTCAAATGCCCTTTTTTTTAAATGCGTGGTACAAATGAGCTGCAATAGCTGATCAGTCCAAGAAAAGTACGGACCTGTCCAACATCTTTGGGTGTGGGCATACGAATTATTGCATCGATTTTCTTGGGGTCGGGACGACAGCCTACAGCTGAAATTACATTTCTCAAGTACATGATTTCTGTCATTAACAAGTGGTATTTTTCAATTCTAATCCGGAAGCCATAATTTAAAATTCGGTCAAATAAAGCCTCTAAGTTCGTGTTGTGTTCCTCTAATGTCCGTCCCGTGACGATGACATCATCTAAATAGGCAGCAACGCCATCTAGACCAGTAATTGTAGTGTCTATGATTTGTTGAAAAATACCTGGTGCTGATTTCACACCAAATGGTAGACAGTCATAACGAAACAAACCTTTATGGGTGTTGATTGTTAAGAGCTCTTTACGTTCTTCCGTCACTTCTACTTAATGGTATGCTTCTGCAAAATCTATTTGGGAGAAAACTGTCCCTCCATTTAGTTTTGTGAAAACGTCATCCATGGTAGGTAACGGGTGTCTATGGAGCATCAGTGAGTCATTTAAGCCCGTTGAAAAATCTGCACGAAGTCGGATGGAGCCGTTTGCTTTATGGACAGCAACTACGGGTGCTGCCCACTGAGTGATCCACGGGAGAGATTATTCCTTCTTTTTGTAACCGGTTAATTTCGCTTTCCAATTGCTCTAAAGCGGCATGAGGAACAGGGTGTTTCTTTCTAAATATGGGTTGAGTGCCATGTTTAAGCTGTAAGGGAGCTGAAACTTTTGTGCACAGTCCTAGTTCCAGTCGGAGCACATCAGCGTATTTGTGTTTTAATTTTTTTTTTATGGCTGTGCGTTCCACGTCTGTTTTGAAGCTCCGTATTTCCAAGACAGAATAGTTTTCTAACAATTCTTTGAAGTTAGGGAGTTGTTTTATCCATGGCATTCCCATTAGGTCGTTTGAATCTGTGACGTAATCAGTATTCCGATCATGGTACTATTGACCTTACTTATTTGCAACTGTAAATTTTATCTCGAGCATTCCTTCGGTGTTCACGGGTTGACCATTTGCTGCGCTTAGATTTGCCGTCGCTGTGGTAAGATGGGGCGACCGATGGCTATCAACGTTGGACGAGAGATGAGAGTCACTTCGGCTCCTGTATTTGACCGAAGTTGAATCGGTCTATCGTTGATGATGATGTACTGTTTGATTTTATTTCCGTTGTCTACTACAGGGGTCTCCAAACTTTTCGGCCGTAGGCCGCATTTACCGTCAACAGCAGTTTGGGGGGCCGACTACACACTAGAGGTCAATATAAGAAAGAATCAAAACATAACTGTTGTTTTTAATTATCTATTTATAATTTTAATATTATTTAATATTATATTTAATGTTGTGTAAAAATAAAGTTATTTCAACATGAATAAATAGTGAAAATGTATCTTGCACAAAATATGGCTAAAAAAATCCACACTGACAAGAGATTATCACTAATTAAAATAGAGTTCTACACATTTCACAATTATATGTATATGACGGTACAAAACAATGGTAATCATGGAGAAAAGCGTAATAAATTATTTTAGTGTATTTTTCAAACATTTTTTTTTATAAATTTTATACCAATAGAAAAGAAAAAATTACTAATTTTTTGATCGAAAAAAGAATCTCTATAAATTAAAAGAAATATCGAAATTTTTTGGAAAATACCGTCTAGGCAGCGATAAAAGCTCGAATAGCAGGTTGACAACAAACTAAAAGTGAATTAGAATATAAAATAAAAGTAAAAATTAAATTGTATGATTTGTTTAAGATAAATTGGATAAATATAATATTTAGAAAAATTAATAAAAATCAAATTGTTTTTAAATATAAAAAGTCTCCGCGGGCCGCATTAGAGGGCCTAGCGGGCCGCAGTTTGGAGACCCCTGGTCTGCTATGTTAATGAATCTGTCTTGTCTAGAAGCACTCTTTTCTCTGTGTGTAAAAGATTTTTGTCTCTAGCTTGGGTGATCCCGTGATACAAATTTTCGTGATTTGCGAAAATCTGGAGAATTCGTCTGTCTGACGTTAGGACACTCTTGTTTCCAACGTGGTCCGCCACAAATGGGACGTGGTGTTTTTGGCTCTGCTTTGTGTCGTGGTGACAATGGCTTTCGGTGAGGTGAGCTGTATCTGTTTATGGCATGAATTTCTAAATCTGGTCCTTCGATTGTTTTAGTATCATCCAGTGTAGTCTTAAGTCGTTCAGACTCTGCTATTAATTCAACGACTGTAATAGGTTTTTCGCTATCTAACATGCGTAAGTGTCTGGAACGTATCTCGACATGCTCTTGTGCCTGAAGTCCTGCAACATATTGAACACACTTATGTGTTTTGTCTGACATTCCTCAAAGTTCTGCTGCCTCTGCAGCAGCAATGGTCTTATTTCAATAAGTGCTAAAATCACTTCCTGATGTACAAATTATTCGACTAAAGTCAAACCTTCGTCAGAAAAAATTTTTCTTAGGACCAAATAGTTGTTCAAGGGTTGTGTTGATTTCTTCCCAACCAATGTCGCTTGGAAGCTGTGGAGAAATTCTGGTAGAAAAAACTGCCTATGTGTGGTAAATCTTGCGATTCTGTGTCTGTATCTTTTAAAATATCTCTGAACTGTCTATGGTTGAGCCCATGTGACTTTATTAAATTCACCATCTTCACCACTGGATTCAGTACACTGCTAATGTCCACACATCCAAAAGAAAACACGAGGGAAAGGATCCAGATGAGGAAGGATCAATGGTTTTATCATTTATCAATGGTTTTCTATTATTAGTTGGCGAGGCATAAATATCGTTTAATTGTGCGGAATCGACTGTATTTAATATTATTATATTCATAATTTTAATATTATATTTAATATTATGTAATAATACATTGATACACTGTACATGAACACCTGTATTAGTCATTGAAGTCATTGAATCAATGCCATCTTGAAATTGATCTGTCGCTGTGCTACAAAATTATGCCCCAGCTTGTCGACACCCTACTGACCAAGGCACTGATACAATCTTCAAGCCACCGTACAAGATGCCATCCCTACCAGCTTTACAAAATTCCATCCTCGTCTGACTGGGTCAAGTATTTCTTCACCAACAGAATAGTGGAAGCTTGGAACAACTTGCCTCCTAGTGTTGTGACGACCAAGTCTTCAGAAGCTTTCAAAACCCGTCTAAAGGAACATTTCGCTTCGTTTTCAATTGGATCTTAACTTTTTTAGTCGTTTTGCTATTTATGTTTTTTTTTCTTTTTTTTTTTATAGGATTAGTGCACTTTGTGTCCTTCTGTCTTTTTTCACAAAAAATACAATAAATAAATTAGTGGGAATAGTGAAATGGTTTCTTGGATGCCGCAATAGTAGATATTTCTGGCTTTAGATTTGATGTCCCCAACATCAACAGTGACCTGAGATTATCATCAGACAAGTTAGTTCTCAAATTGTTCTTCTCATCTTAGAAAATGTCTGTTCGAACAGGTATGTTGTTCCAAAGACTGAAAGGTACCTTCATCAAAGGCCGGATGAGAGGGCCTCGCGGGCCACATCTGGCCCGTGGGTGTAGTTTTGATTTAACTTTTCAGCTATAAACCTTTCTTGATTTTACTGTATGGACTGATGGTGGCACTAGAAGCCGAAACTGGCCAGCTAGTCCAAGATAATAAAATGTTTAAAAATATATTTGAACGTGTTGATAAAAAACTAATAGCGGACATTCAAAACCTTAGAAAGAAATTGTTCAATTCGCAATGGGCTGCGACGTTCAAGGAATGTTGTATCAAAGAATATATTATTCCTAAGTACACTCTAAATAAACAAAAAGGCCCAAGGAAAAAACTTGGAGGTCATGGAGGTCGTGAAAAACGAAATAGTACTAGCACAAGCTAGGTTTAAAAAATTAGAGAACGTTTTTGATGAACAATTTGTCTTGTTTTTGAATGGAATTGCAGATGTTTCAACTAAAGAACAGGCCAGAGTATATATTTATGGTTTTCTGCAAAGTTATAATTTGAAGAAACAGATCACTGTTGCAAAAGTTGTCAAAACTGCTTCTACCAGAAAATTTTTTCGCTTCATCAATAATTCTTCTTATCTACCAACGAAAGATGAAGTCAAGTTTTTCCAAATGGGTTATAACTATCACATGCGGTCTCAAGACAAGCTGCTCCAAAAACAGGTAGAAATGGAGATTCTCTATAAGATACAATGCGTTATTCTTCAAAAAAACTTCTTGTGTGTTCGGATCGTTTGAGAGCTCACCTTCATTGCGAAAGTCTTGTACACAGAAATACAAGACAATCCTCTCTTTCGCCTCGATTGAAAAAAGAGAGAAAACACTAACATAGTAGTCAGGAAAGCTGATAAATCAAATATCTATGTGTTAATGAATTGGATTGATTATCTTAAAAAAATTGATGCCATCATCTCTGAGAGCTCAAAATTTAAAAGAATAAATAGAGATTCAATTGATGACATTAAAAAAAGAGCAAACAAATTGATTATGGCTGCTACTTCCACTCTGAAATTAGAAGACCAGTGTCATGCCCGTGTGAAACACAGCGTGCATGCCTATCAAACTTCAAACAGATTTAGAAAACAACTAGGTTTTAAAGTTTACTCTGAAGTTTAGTCATAAAGGTGGTTTGCCATTTCTTGATACATTGGTGACACAAGGTAGTAAAAGATTAGAAAACCGACCAATTATGGAGAAACTTTCAATGCAAATGGATTTTTGCCTGAAAATACAATGTGAGCGTTATTTTGAACATGCTGGAAAGAGCTCGCCCTGCTACAGATAGCATCGAAAAATTCCATGCAGAAGTTTTGAAAATAAAGATGTTACTAATAAATAACAACTTCACTAACAGCATGATCAATGAGGTTGTAAGCAAATCCAGAAAGTTCAGAACTTCAGTTCAATATCTTTCATAAACCTTAAAATGCTCATAGTGTAATTATATGTAACAACTTGTCTCGGAAGGAAAAATACGTGCAGCATAAAAATGTTGCTCAACTAGGACAAGTCTTTCAAGAAGATTTACTATGCACCTACAAGGAGCCAGCATTGCAGCACATTTCCGAGAAAGTCAGAATAAAGTCATATTGACAAGACAAATTCTTATTGAAAACACCAGGATATTAGCTTTTGACAGTGAACCAAGGCACTTGCGAATAACTGAGGCTCTAATGTTTCTCAAACTGAAACCTAGCATCAATATTCATGAAAAGAACTTTTCTAATATATTACAACTCAATGCTGGTTTAGCAGTGGACAAACCTTTTGCAAGGAAATGATCATACAACAAAATAAACAGGTGAAGAAAAAATTGACCGATCTGACTACAAAAACCAGAAACAAATGAGAAAAGACGATAGCGTGGTAGTCAGAAAAACAGACACCGAAGGGCAGGAGTGGCCTCAAAGAGAAAAGAAAAAGCAGTCAATGAAAGTCGTACTGGAAATGAAAGTGAATTTGTACCAGGAGCTTCTCAACATTCTAACATGCGGATGGAATGGACAACCAGATTAAATAAAAATAACCGTGGCTCTAAAAATCCTGAGTCCTTTCTGGTTGTATCATCTGATATGTTGACAGAGAAGTGCCCCAAAGAGTACAACATTGAAGAACAGAGAATTGATAGAAACAATCGTGTAGTGAATGTTTTGATCAGTTATTGAGTTTTTTGGAGGAAGTTCAAGTTGCAGATGTCCCCGAAGAAGATTATACTACAAACTGATTCAAAGATGGTCACTCGGTTGATAATTTCGAAGGCGATCCTGAGGCTGATTATGTGAAAAACAATTCTGGGATTGATTGTTCAGAAAAGGATCACATAAAGGACTGCTAAAAAGAGACTGATGGTCACTGAAGTAACTGATGAAGACTGCGAAATCGTTCAATACGGAAATGATCCGGCCAATAGCAAATTTGATGATTTTCATCATCTTGACAATATTAACATTACCACTTGTAGAAGATATTATTATTATTATTAAATGTAAATTTATAATGCGCTTTTTTTAAAAAGTCACAAAAGCGCGTCGCGTCAAATCATAAATTTAGGAATAAAGTTCGGATAGGTTGAAAATCTTTTGTACAATGTATTTCCGCATCAATTCTTTGGTTGTTGACAGTTTGTAATTTAACGTTTGTGGCGGCTAGCGTACTTTAAAGGCATAGTTTTGTGTCCTGATGGCAGGTTTTGCAATTTTATTTGAACTCTCTTTTTTTAGCAGTTTCGTATTTTTGAAAGTTCTTAACTGAATTTGTGAGGGCGTGGCAAATTGCCTTGTGGATAGATTTTGAATTTAACTTTCTTTTTCTATTTCTGAATGAAATTATAGTTCAAACTTGGACTTCTATATATATATACTTTCTTAATACGAAGTTGGTTATAAACAAGTAAAGATAAAAAATTACATTTTCTGTGCAAGCAATAGTAGAAATTGCCAGCAAATTTATAATGGGTTATTAAAGATTTTTACATCGACTTTTCTGTTTTTTTATTAATGCTGAAACCATTTAATATAAATTCAAGAATAGTTTTTTTATTTTTAGGGGGCTCCTAACCCCAGAAACCCTTCCATTGGGTGTGCCACTGCGTTTTACAATTTCTGAATGAATGTGTGTGTGTGAGTGAGGTTGGAATTATATAAATAGAAATTTTTCTATCTTCTCAATGTTACACTGTAAATCATTAAATTTTTTTAGGTGAATATGAGTGGCCTCCTAGCTCGTACAAGCATATGTACTTCAATTCTACTCTTACAATGCTGAAAATATGGATCACTGTTGCCATTGGTGTCATTGTGTGTTATGAAGCTTTCAAGAAGATCATTTTAGTGATTCGGCTGAACCATCTAAGACATTCAATGTTTGTTGTGTTTTTGTCTAGTCTCTATCCTCATTATTATGGATGGTGGAATTTGATTCAATACTTGAATGAAGACTTTTATAGCCAATGGTATCACCAGATGTTTTTCTCAGCAACAGAGCTGTTTTCTTCTTTTGTGGTTCTCCACTTATGTGATACAAGAAATTCAATGAAGCCATGGAAGCTGTTATTAATTTTTGATTTGAACTTGATTCACATAATAGTGTCTGCCCTCGACCAATTTATAGAAAATGTTATTAAAAGTAAAGGGCAATTTTTTGAAATTTTCCGTGATTTTGGACTAATGTTTCCTGATCTCTTACATGTTTTTGTCGTATATTTTGAATTGTCTCTGTTGGCTGACAGTAAGAGAAAGTCGTTACTAAAACTGTTTCACTTAGAAGAATTGTTTTTGTCCTTAATTTCTGTGGCAATATTGAGTCTTTTAGGAAAAATTTTGTAAATAAAATTAGTAGTGGGTGATTCATAAATCCTTAAAATTAGAGATTCGTTGGACATGCAGCTTTGCAAATCCAGCCATGTGAAGATTGCAGGAAACATTTTATATCAACCCAAACATTACATTACGTAGACGTTAATTTTAGATTTTTCTCGCTCTTGGTACTCTAGTTTATGTATTATTTTCGGTCATATTTATTTTATATTTGTTCTTATGATTTCAATGGTAATTAATACATCCCTTTGTTTTATTTTTGCTCTTAATTTAATTTATTTATTTTCTTTCTATCTATGTATACTTCGACATTTAAGGCTTTCAATTTTTATGTACAATTCTTATCGGTGAAAAACTAACACCTGTATCGACGGAAAACTAACACCAACAATTCTTATGTTAAATTTAATTTATATTTGCTTCTTTGATTTTAGCCTTAATTAATACCTTCCCTCGCATTTTATTTTGGTCATATTTTATTTTTATCTACGTACTTCCACATTCCATTATTTGTTTTTAATCGTCTTTGTTTATGTTCGGTTCCTGTACCGCCCGGCCTTTTGCTTTCTGAAGATGGCTGAAAAAATAGCCGAAACTTGCAAGTTAAAAAGTAATAAAGATTTGTATAATCGGGCGTTCTTTGAACAACTTCGTGGGCGAGTTAAATTACGCGAACTATCTCATATAATAGAAAAAGTTTGCAACAAAACTGGGTCAATAAAATTTAACCGAGCCTGTATCGACGAAAAATTAACACCTAATTATTTGAATATATATATATATATATATATATATATCTTTGAGACACGCTCCAAGAAACTTTTCCATTAAACTTTTATTGTTACGGACCGTTTCAGCTATGGAAAAGTTTTTGGCTAATTGTAGTCTCGAACAGAGAGTTTTGTGCCGAAAGGTCGAGAATTTGGCTCAAAAGTTGTTTCTGCCAAATGGCGAGTTGTGTTTCTTGGAGCGTGTCTCAAAGATAAATTGATTCCACAGTTTATTCGCAATATATATATATATATATATATATATATATTCCATACATAATTGGGGACAATATTTTCCCGCAAGCAAGTTTCATTGAACTTTGGTTAATTTAACCATCTTTAGAGCTTCATTTATAATAATAAAACGGTATATATTAAAATCGAAAAAACACTTTCTCAAACTTATAATAATTATAATATATTAAACAGCAGTTAGTTTGTTTTCAATACATGCAGAATTAGACGTAAAATCAATAAAAGTAGCCGAGTATTAATAAACACGCTTTCAGTGAGTCAACAAGTGTCGACGCGTTCAGCCAAAGTCTCACTAAAATACAAATTAAGTACACAACCAGCCAGCCACACAGCTGATTTCACGCTCACTTTTCCCGTAGTTTTTGTTTTCTACTTTCTTCTTTTTATATTAATGTTTGGATTGCAAAGTAAATGTTCAAACACCTACACTATTAATCAAAACATTCTCAATTTCTCCGATTAGTGTAGTTCCACAGTTCTAACTGCTGTTTAATTAACTTTATTATTATAAGTTTGATTTTAATATATACCGTTTTATTATTATAAATGAAGCTCTGAAGATGGTTAAATTAACCGAAACTGGCCAGTCAGCTGGAAAAACTAAAGATTTTAAAACGTCGCTTGGTGTAGTTTCAGAAAGGAAAGATATTGTTGTTTTGCAAGGTTTATACAAGAAACTGTTGAATGCAAAATGGGCGACAAAGTTCAATGAAACTTGCTTGCGGGAATATATATATATATTTTTTTCTTTGTTAAGACACGCGCTGTTAAAAACTATACGCCATTTAAGGTTTATTACTTTTTTGCACAGATTTTCAATACGTCGCTTTTTTATAGTAAACAAACTAGAACTATTGTTTAAAGACATAATTTATTTAATCTATTGCCTACTGGCCAGTTTCGACGAAATATATATATATATATATATATATATATATATATATATATATATATATATATATATATATATATATATATATATATATATATATATATATATATATATATATATATATGTATGTATGTATGTGTGTGTGTGTGTGTTATTTTTATCTTTGTTACAAATGTACAGTTTCCTTTAAAAGTAACTTAATCAAACGTCATAACATAATATATATAACGTGGGTTCGATTCCTAGTAGAGTCTTATAAATATTTGCGTTACTTGTGGTGACAGTTAGTGATCCTATTTGTAGGCTCTTGAGACATTTCAACGCAGTGTTTCACTTCGCAAAAAATTACCTATCTGGCAGCAGACTAGCTGTCGAGTCGAGCCGAAGTAAGGAGTTCTGAGCCTATCATAGTCGTAGTCTAATGTTAAGTAGCTCCGAAAGACTGAGACTTCTAGCCATCATTTTTTGGTGATGGTTGGTGGCTCAGTTGGTAAGAGCGCTTGCATTTAGGCGAGGCGGTGTTGCCGTAGACACGTGGGTTCGATTCCTAGTAGAGTCTTATAAATATTTGCGTTACTTGTGGTGACAGTTAGTCATCCTATTTGTAGGCTCTTGAAACATTTCAACGCAGTGTTTCACTTCGCAAAATATATATATATATATATATATATATATATATATATATATATATATATATATATATATATATATATATATATATATATATATATATATATATATATATATATATATATATATATATATATATAAATCTCGTGTCATAGTGTTTGAAATTGAACTTCTCCGAAACGGCCGAACCTATTTTTATGAAATTTTATGTGTACATTTGGTATGTCTGAGGATAGGTCCTAGGCCATTTAGAATATTTTTTTAAATTATTTAAAAAAGTTATTTTGGAAAAACAAGGTGCAATTATATCCTTTTTATAGGAAAATGCACACACACACACACACACACACACACATATATATATATATATATATATATATATATATATATATATATATATATATGAGTAATATACTTTGGCAAAATCCCCTCTCGTAAACACACTCCGTTAAAAACAAACGACCACTTTGCATTAATGACTTTTTTAATAAACTGTTCAAAATATTTAATTTTACGACGTAAACTAGAGTCCATTTTAAAAATCTATATAATACAAATAATAATAATTAGGACTGACTGGCCAGTTTCGACTACAGTCATCTTCAGAGTCCGTAACCTAAAATGTCGTATTACGTAAACAGCTAAAGAATATATAGTAAACATCAACATAGAAATAGTGTTGTGCCTATATTAAATAAATATTTAAATTAAAGTATTTAAAACCAGAGTATGACGATATAAGTAAATTACGAGAGCTTATAAAATTGATAAATGAAAAGAAGTATAAAGATAAATTAAATAATAATTATTATTAATAAAATAAAATAAATAAATATAAATAGATAGGACGAATTGAATGAAGTCTATAATACTAATAATAGAAATTAAAACACTTAAAATTATTAGAAGATTAATGAAATTAAACTATAGGTATCTAGTGACAGTATATTGAAATAAAAAAGTATGAAATAAAATAATAAAAGGTGAAAAATTTAAATAAAACCATGTGATGAATTAAAATAAAAGTAAACTTATATGAAAAAATAAAATAAACGAATGACTGTGCAAATGAGATACATATAGATGATTCAATTAACGCCGACGTCTTATAGTTATATTTGAAGACTCAAACAAATGTTGAAATGACACCGCTGGAGCCTGAGCCTCAGGTGGAGGCTCAGGTGGAGGTTCAGGTGGAGGTTCAGGTGGAGGCTCAGATGGAGGCTCAGGTGGAGGCTCATGTAGGATAGGCGTGGGTAGTTGCACGATGGGAGCTGGTTGAAGAGATGAGTTGGAAAGGTAGTTAACCTCGTCACTTAGTAGACCACGGGGAGATATACCGAGACGATCGCCAACATCTATGACAGGAGTCAAATAAACCGATCCACAGGAAGTGTTTACCTCATTAGTTTTGTCAGGCTGTACCAAACCAGAAGCAACGGCCGAATAAGGGGGTCGACTAGTACCGTGACCACAGATTAATAAAGGACCAGAGCTCGTAGCTTTGTTACCACCCAGCATAGCGCCTACCGTCTGAGACCGAAGCACATTATCATCAGCAAAATCATTAAAGTATATATATATTGATTCGTCTTGCTTCTGTTTCTTATTTTACGCTGACTTTTAGTTTATTACTTTGGGCTCTGAAGATGGAAAAGGATTTCCGAAACTGCAGTAAGCCAAATAAAACACCTGAAACAAGTCTCACGTCTTTCAATTACCGCAAAATCGAGGGCACCATAAAAAAAATTGATAAACGCCAAGTGGGCCATAGTTTTTAACGGAGTGTGCTTAAAAGAAAATATTACGCCAAACTACGCTCGAAATATATATATTCATTTAAACATGCTCTGTTGAAATATACACGCCATTTATATATATATATATATATATATATATATATATATATATATATATATATATATATATATATATATATATATATATATATATATATATATATATATATATATATATATATATATATATATATATATATATATATATATATATATATATATATATATATGTATGTATGTATGTATGTATGTTTGTATGTATGTATGTATGTATGTATGTATGTATGTGTGTGTGTGTGTGTTATTTTTATCTTTGTTACAAATGTACAGTTTCCTTTAAAAGTAACTTAATCATACGTCATAACCTAAATTACTTTCATCAAATATGAACTTAGTTGCCGTCGTCGTCACTTGCCAAATAAAACTTTACATTAAGGATAAATTGACAGGAGAGCAAGCGGAACGTCTTTACTTTGTACGAATTAGGGACAAGGAAGAATCGTGGCGAAGAAGTGGATACAACAAATAAAGTAGTTGATGACAATCGTATCAATGTTTTCCGGATGTTACAAGAAGAGAATCCTCTTTCACAAGACGTTGTAGCAGAGAAAGTTGACAAGTCCATTCTTCCAATAGTCACAGTTGAACTCACGGCTTCAGAAGAAATAGAAGAAGTAAAGATAGCTGTTGACAGAGCTGATGAAGAGACCGATCCGCAACTACGGTTTTCTCACTTAGTTGACAATATTAACATCACTGAAAGACGAGGAAAGAAATAGACATACAGATGATTGAATGTATGAATGAGCATTGGTTGTTGGATGTTTGTGGTCCTGTTTCGCTGACTTGTTTTGAGTTGATTGTAGATAATATTTCGTAATGTGTAAAACCAAGGTACTATGGTTAGAAACGGGTATGTATAGAGTGGGAAGAATATTTTATGTGACTTAGTTCTGTGCATATTTTCTTTATTTTTTAAATGAACACTAAATACTAATTTTTACATCTGTAGCACTTAGAGTAGCAGTTATTTTAAAAGAAAAATAATCCTATTTTCCACCCCACATTTGAGGTCCTGGAAACTAAATTTTCAAAAAATGGTGAAACACGTATATCATTATTTTTCGAATAAATACTAAATATTAATTTTTACATCTGTAGCATTTACAGTTTTTGAGTAGCTGTTACTTTAAAAAACAAATAACCCTATTTTCCACCCACATTTGAAGTCCTGGAAACCAAATTTTCAAAAAATGCTAAAACACGTATGTCATTATTTTTGTAGTATAAACTAAATACTAATTTTTACTCCTGTAGCATTCACAGTTTTTGAGTAGCAGCTACTTTAAAAACCAAATAACCCAATTTTCCAACCCACATTTGAGGTCCGAGAAACCGAATTTTCAAAAAATGGTTAAACATGTAACTTTTTATTTTTCAAGAAGAATCCATATACCAAATTTCAAAATCTCCTCATTTTTGGTTTTCGAGATATACATTGTTTTAGAAAAAAGTTAGTTTTCCAGTTTCTTCCCCTCAGGAGCAAAATTTTTAAAAATCCTTTTTTAGTGGATGCTTACGCAATAAAAGTAATATAAGTTCCAAATTTCACGTTCCTAGGATGAGGCGTTTGAGCTCGGCGTTGATTATCAGTCAGTCAGTCAGGACATGTTCTTTTATATATATAGATTTTAAATTTAATAAAGCCTCGGATAATTTTAGAAAAAACAACACATTTATAATCTAATTTTAATAAATGTTCAAGTTAAATGTCTAATTTTTGTCACCATACAATTTAGCATTTGGTTGATTTAAGTTGATATTATAGTTCAAGTTGCGTGGTTCAGCGGCCAGCATCAAAATTTGTTGTGCAGTTGTTTCATTTGACACAAAATATTTATCAGTCAGTCAGTCAGGACATGTTCTTTTATCTATATAGATTAGTAATATTTATTCATTTATTCATTTATTCATTTATTCATTCATTCATTCATTCATTCATTCATTCATTCATTCATTTATTCATTTATTCATTCATTCATTCATTCATTCATTCATTCATTCATTCATTCATTCATTCATTCATTCATTCATTCATTCATTCATTCATTCATTCATTCATTCATTCATTCATTCATTCATTCATTCATTCATTCATTCATTCATTCATTCATTCATTCATTCATTCATTCATTCATTCATTCATTCATTCATTCATTCATTCATTCATTCATTCATTCATTCATTCATTCATTCATTCATTCATTCATTCATTCATTCATTCATTCATTCATTCATTCATTCATTCATTCATTCATTCATTCATTCATTCATTCATTCATTCATTCATTCATTCATTCATTCATTTATTTATTTATAACATTACAATAAAAAAATTGTTTTATCGTTCGTATGCATTCCAAAACAAATGAAAAGAAAAAAATAGGTTGAAATATTACCAGTTTTTTATCGTTTGATTCAATTTAAGTGAGGTAAATATTTTTCAATTCATTCAGTTATATAAAAATATATAAAAAATGTATTTATATAATTATTTATTTTATATAAATTAATTTGCCATAGAGAGTAGATCGTCACACAAAAACGTCTTACACAGATATGGGTTATTATACATTTATTAATATTATATATATATATATAAATATATACATATATATATAATATATATATATATATATATATATATATATATATAAGACTCTACTAGGAATCGAACCCACGTGTCTACGGCAACACCGCCTCGCCTAAATGCAAGCGCTCTTACCAACTGAGCCACCGACCATCACCAATAAATGATGGCTAGAAGTCTCAGTCTTTCGGAGCTACTTAACATTAGACTACGACTATGATAGGCTCAGAACTCCTTACTTCGGCTCGACTCGACAGCTAGTCTGCTGCCAGATAGGTAATTTTTTGCGAAGTGAAACACTGCGTTGAAATGTTTCAAGAGCCTACAAATAGGATGACTAACTGTCACCACAAGTAACGCAAATATTTATAAGACTCTACTAGGAATCGAACCCACGTGTCTACGGCAACACCGCCTCGCCTAAATGCAAGCGCTCTTACCAACTGAGCCACCGACCATCACCAATAAATGATGGCTAGAAGTCTCAGTCTTTCGGAGCTACTTAACATTAGACTACGACTATGATAGGCTCAGAACTCCTTACTTCGGCTCGATTCGACAGCTAGTCTGCTGCCAGATAGGTAATTTTTTGCGAAATGAAACACTGCGTTGAAATGTTTCAAGAGCCTACAAATATATATATATATATAATGGTTTTCTAGTTTATTGGATGATAATAAATAAAGCTTGGTTAATGCTACTTATACCTTCTAATATAATCAATGTTAATAATTATATATGTATATATATATATATATATATTCTTTAAGACAAGCTCGATTAAAAATAAGTCTCCATTTAGCCGCTATGAGTTTTATAGATACTTTCTCAATATTTCGGAACAACGTTTTTTGTTTACTGCAACACGTATTAAGAAAAGTATTAACATTTAAAACTTTCTTTATTTCAGACTTACGGGCCGTTTCGGCTTTCGCCATCTTCAGAGTCTGTAAATACGATCGCGTAAAAGGAGGCAAAAGATAAGAAAACATGTAATAACTAAATATACAAATAAACTAATATCCTCAAGAAATTATCTCAATAGAAGGATATTATTAAAAATAATCAAATTTAGACAATGTAATTAAATTAACGTACATAAAATAAACTGGAGTTATGAGGATAAAATAAGTATAATTAAAAACGTTTAATTAAAGGATAAAATAATAGTAGCAGTAATAATAATAATAAAAGCAAGTATTATGATAATAAATGATTAAATTAAGTCGAAATTACATAAGATATTTAAATAAATAAAATCAAGAATATCTCCGCTTTCGTCGAACAGTGATGTTCTCGTTTGAAAGTAAATGGAGGAAGGAACTGGATGAGTACAAACAATTGTCATCAATCGGACATTCTTCTTCGACACAGGTGCGCGCGGTATCATCAGGACTAACAGGTTGATCCAAGTCATCAACAACGGTCGTGTAAGAACTAGGACTTTCTGTGAGGATATTTTCTAAAGTATCTTTAGATGACGGATCTTGCGTGGTATCGAAATATTGCGAAAAAGAGCATTCTTCCAAAACGTCAGGACTGTTTGTTTTATACATATCACACTTATGATTAGGCTGAAACTCATCAGGTAAATCAGTCTCAAGAAAATTATCAAGTGATTGAACGAGATCAACAGAGCAGCAGTTACCGTGGAATTGATTAACAATGGAAACATCAAGAGTCGCGTTAGAAAAGGTATCGAGAAGATGACCATTTGAAGGATCAATAGGACCCATGCTATTTCCGTTAATCGAAGTGTCAACATTGTCAGAAGCAGTCAAAACATTGTTACTCTTTTCAAAATTCGGTCGTGAAGCAATGTCCTCAGTGAATCCAAATAATCTAAGAGTTGTAGAAAACTTTTCAAATTGTTTATTAATTGAAGGGCAGAGTTTCTGAATATAAAGAGCTTCTTTTATTTTAAGTCGAAGAGGATCGTATTCTTTAACAACAATATTCGAATTAGCAACAAGAACTTCACGTGTGAGTTTTCGATGATGTATTGTTTCAAAATGCTGTCGAATACTGCCGGATTGCAGATGCATTGTTAACCTACGAGACAATTTAGTTCTGGTATGACCAATATATTGTTCCACCTTACTGTGTGGCAACGGACATTTAAATTGGTATACCAAGTTGGTTTGCTGTAGGATATCATCTTTTTTCCGGGTTCTATTATTGGCAATTACAAGGTTAAAAAGTTTGAGGTTTTTATAGTAAATATATAATTTCAACACGTTATTATTAGGATGTATAACTGAAACTTCTTTACTGATAATTCTACGTAAAACAGATTCGTCCAATTTATAATCGGAATGCATCTGATTTCTATAGAACAAGGTTATTAGTTTGATGTTGTCCTCTTTTACCTTCTGTGTAGAGGATTCTTTGGTAACCATCTTGGTAACAAAACTATTGATGGCGTTGTCGACAACGGTATTAGAGAAGTTATTGTTGATAAGAACTTTTTTAATCCTTTCGACTTCGATGTTGAACTCCATCCAATTCTCAGAAAATCTGTATGCCCGTAATAAATAACTATTGATGACACTAGCCTTATATCTGTCAGGACACTCGCTATCACCATTTAGACAGACACCATTATTGGTTGGTTTAATGTAGACTTTTGTTTTGAGTCCGCTCTCGGTGGAAGTAATAAGAGTATCTAAGAAATGTACTTGTTGTTTATTTTGATGATTCAAATCAACAGTAAAATGTAGAACGGATTTTTCTTCAAAACTATCCCTCAATTTAAACAAATCAGACTCATTTTCCACAAGAAGAAAAATATCGTCGACATATCTAGCGTATAATAATGGTTTGGGATTGAAATTTAACAGAACAGTTGTCTCTAAATTTCCCATATAAAAATTGGCGAATGTAGGTCCGAGTGGAGACCCCATGGCGACACCGTCGACTTGGAGGTATAAATTATTATTAGGATGTCGAAATGGTGATTCTGAAGTACAGATAGTCAAAATTTGTTTCAAAAGCTCTTCAGGAATTCTTGGAGGAGGCAACGTTGAATGATTATACACGTAACGGCAGATAATTGAAATTGTCTCTTGAACAGGTACATTAGTAAATAAACTTTCAACATCTAAAGATGCACAAATTCCTTTATTCTTGCAACCGTGAACCAAGTCAACAAAATCCAGAGACGATTTTAGACTATATTGATTAGGACAAAATGGAAAAATTATCTTGTTGATATATTTAGCTAAATGATATGTAGGAGTAGGGCATTGAGAGATTATTGGACGTAAAGGATTACCAGCTTTGTGAGTTTTCACCATACCGTATAAGTAACCAGGTGCAAAATCTCCTATTAAAATAGACATTTTATCTTCGTCGAGACAATTATTTAATTTTCGAATTAAAACATTAACTCTTTGTTTAATTGCAAAAGTTGGATCTTTTGTAATTTTCAGAAATTTATTTCTATCAGCAACTAGTTCATTTAGTTTCATCAGATATTCAGAGTTGTTCATAATAACATAGCTTTGAATTTTATCAGCCTTGAGTATTACTATATTAGGATTAGATCGTAATGATTTAGCCGCGTGTCTGAGATGAGTTGGAATACTAGAATGAAATGGACGATACCTGTTAATTTGTCCCTCGCGTAGCAACTCGATTCTTAAAGAATCATCAAACATAATCAGTCCAACTTCTCGCAATGAATGCAGTATTCGACAGCATTTTGAAACAATACATCATCGAAAACTCACACGTGAAGTTCTTGTTGCTAATTCGAATATTGTTGTTAAAGAATACGATCCTCTTCGACTTAAAATAAAAGAAGCTCTTTATATTCAGAAACTCTGCCCTTCAATTAATAAACAATTTGAAAAGTTTTCTACAACTCTTAGATTATTTGGATTCACTGAGGACATTGCTTCACGACCGAATTTTGAAAAGAGTAACAATGTTTTGACTGCTTCTGACAATGTTGACACTTCGATTAACGGAAATAGCATGGGTCCTATTGATCCTTCAAATGGTCATCTTCTCGATACCTTTTCTAACGCGACTCTTGATGTTTCCATTGTTAATCAATTCCACGGTAACTGCTGCTCTGTTGATCTCGTTCAATCACTTGATAATTTTCTTGAGACTGATTCACCTGATGAGTTTCAGCCTAATCATAAGTGTGATATGTATAAAACAAACAGTCCTGACGTTTTGGAAGAATGCTCTTTTTCGCAATATTTCGATACCACGCAAGATCCGTCATCTAAAGATACTTTAGAAAATATCCTCACAGAAAGTCCTAGTTCTTACACGACCGTTGTTGATGACTTGGATCAACCTGTTAGTCCTGATGATACCGCGCGCACCTGTGTCGAAGAAGAATGTCCGATTGATGACAATTGTTTGTACTCATCCAGTTCCTTCCTCCATTTACTTTCAAACGAGAACATCACTGTTCGACGAAAGCGGAGATATTCTTGATTTTATTTATTTAAATATCTTATGTAATTTCGACTTAATTTAATCATTTATTATCATAATACTTGCTTTTATTATTATTATTACTGCTACTATTATTTTATCCTTTAATTAAACGTTTTTAATTATACTTATTTTATCCTCATAACTCCAGTTTATTTTATGTACGTTAATTTAATTACATTGTCTAAATTTGATTATTTTTAATAATATCCTTCTATTGAGATAATTTCTTGAGGATATTAGTTTATTTGTATATTTAGTTATTACATGTTTTCTTATCTTTTGCCTCCTTTTACGCGATCGTATTTACAGACTCTGAAGATGGCGAAAGCCGAAACGGCCCGTAAGTCTGAAATAAAGAAAGTTTTAAATGTTAATACTTTTCTTAATACGTGTTGCAGTAAACAAAAAACGTTGTTCCGAAATATTGAGAAAGTATCTATAAAACTCATAGCGGCTAAATGGAGACTTATTTTTAATCGAGCTTGTCTTAAAGAAAATCTTATGCCATCTTACATTATTAATAAAAACCGCTCGAAAATGGCAAAACAATTAACTCCGTTTAATGCTAGAAACATGCGCATACAGTTAACGGAGGAGTGTACTTCTGCCGAATGTACATTCCGAGAACTAAATTTGAGTTATGAAAAGTTATTGAATGACGTTTCTTCTGTATGTTGTGACCAGGAAGCTTCACAATCTTTTCTTCAATTTACACAAGAACAATTTATCAAATTGGAGCGAGTTAAACGAAGTATTATTACCAAAAAACTCAGTAAATTATACTCCGGTTCGTTTCTACTGAAGGATTTTACTGATTGTTTTATAAACCTCTCTTCATATACTCCTTCTCCCGTCGAACGTGATTTTTTAAATCTTGGATTTAACTTTCATATCTGCAAAAAGTACGATCAAACAAACAAAAAACAGAGCTGGAAATTCTCTTTGAAAAACTCCATTCATTGCGAGAAGTTGGACTGATTATGTTTGATGATTCTTTAAGAATCGAGTTGCTACGCGAGGGACAAATTAACAGGTATCGTCCATTTCATTCTAGTATTCCAACTCATCTCAGACACGCGGCTAAATCATTACGATCTAATCCTAATATAGTAATACTCAAGGCTGATAAAATTCAAAGCTATGTTATTATGAACAACTCTGAATATCTGATGAAACTAAATGAACTAGTTGCTGATACAAATAAATTTCTGAAAATTACAAAAGATCCAACTTTTGCAATTAAACAAAGAGTTAATGTTTTAATTCGAAAATTAAATAATTGTCTCGACGAAGATAAAATGTCTATTTTAATAGGAGATTTTGCACCTGGTTACTTATACGGTATGGTGAAAACTCACAAAGCTGGTAATCCTTTACGTCCAATAATCTCTCAATGCCCTACTCCTACATATCATTTAGCTAAATATATCAACAAGATAATTTTTCCATTTTGTCCTAATCAATATAGTCTAAAATCGTCTCTGGATTTTGTTGACTTGGTTCACGGTTGCAAGAATAAAGGAATTTGTGCATCTTTAGATGTTGAAAGTTTATTTACTAATGTACCTGTTCAAGAGACAATTTCAATTATCTGCCGTTACGTGTATAATCATTCAACGTTGCCTCCTCCAAGAATTCCTGAAGAGCTTTTGAAACAAATTTTGACTATCTGTACTTCAGAATCACCATTTCGACATCCTAATAATAATTTATACCTCCAAGTCGACGGTGTCGCCATGGGGGCAAGTATTTTTATCGCACTTCAGTTCTGCGTACCTCATTAATTATTCATTTTTTGTCGCGTGCGATTGGTTGGCGGCTCTGGAATTTCCATCCAATTGAATCATGCTGCGAGTGATCTATTTTTAACAAAAGTCGCTGTCCTAGCAAGAACAATAGTAATTTGAAATGGTCGCAATGAATGGAGATGAGCTTGACGCGAATGTGAAAGAAAGCTTGTTGTTTTTGTAACAGTTCAATTGACGAAGCATGCATTTTAAAGTTGCAGGTGATAATTTTAAATCTAATTTAATTATCCTTGCTTTTAGTTTTAGTTTATTAGTCACTAATTAGTGTTAGTGCCTCAGTACAATTAGTAGTTTTAGTAGAAAAATTGTCAAATTACACAATAATTATTAAAATCTATTTTGACTTTAGTTCATTTAGTAGTATTAATTAGTAAAAAAAATTGTCAATTACATAATAATTATTAGTATCTGTTTTGATGTACATTGAAGTTATGTTTTTTCAATTATAGTTTTTTCTTTAAATGGTATTTGTATTTAAATAGTTGACTAAATCAACAATGTTGTATACTTTGCTTTTGATAGGACATTTTACCAGGTGGTGTGAAATATCTCTTAGACTCATGTATTGACACTGGTAATGGGTTAGAGGTGGTAATGCATGCAGATATCAGCACAGAGCAGCAAACAGTAGAATGGCTGGAAGAATATGAAAATTTGTCTTTGATCACCTTGCGAGTATCGAGAACTTTTCCTGATGTTGGACAGAAAATTCTTTTCAAGGTAAAAAAGTTACTTTGGCAAATACGATGATTTAGGGTTGATCTCTTAGTTAAGACTAATTTTTATTCATAATTACATTATACCTTAAACTAGTTTCTGCATTTAAAAAAATCAATTTACTGAAATGTTGCAGAAAGTCTATCACTGTCAACATAAAAGCAGATATGGAGGTAAAAAAATACAAACTGTAAAGCAGAAGTAATGCTAACACTAAGACGTTCACAATTCATTAGAATAAATGCAAATGGAAGTAAAGTGAATCAAAAGTGCAGGTGAATTTTGCAATACATCAGTTAAATTAGACTTAAAGTAAACTACTGACTTTTTTTAAACTTTAACTTGTGCTGATTTTGAATTTTTAGGTCGAAGGATCCTCATATTCCAAAGAAGTTGCCAGTTATTCTATTATCATGTAAACACAGCACCTTCAAAACAGACATCTCTTTAACCAACTCAAAAGTGAAGCACGCCACTTCATAAACTTTCAACATTCTTACAGACATTATTGTATTCCTGTTTATTTTTTTAACTGCTGTATAGTTTGTGTGTGTATCGATTGTTATTTGTTTTATAAATTCATATGTTTCAAATTGCAATAATTGTTCCTTATTTGTTCTCATTTTGGAGTATTACTGTATTGTTTGTTGTGTGTATAATTTAATTCACTTTGTAAACTTATATGCTTTGAATTGTCAATGTGCAATAATTTCACTTTATTGTTTTTCACATGGTAGTATCGCTGTTTTTAAGTTTTTGTGTGTATATTTTTATTTGTTTTATAAATTTATCTGCTTTAAATTTTTCAAGAATTTTTGTATTGCTGTTTATTTTTTTTAATTGCTGTATAGTTTTTGTGTGTTTTATAAATTAATATGTTTCAAATTGCAATAATTTTACCTTTTTTTCTCATTTTGGAGTATTACTGTATTGTTGTGTGTATAATTTGTTTTTTCTTGCTCTAGTTTCTCAGTTTATAGATGTTTTAAAACCTAGTTTGGTTGATGGATAGAGGATAAATAAAAAAAAATCAATGATAAAGTTTGTTCCAATGTTTTCATACAGCAATTTGCAATGTAAATATGGCTGAAATGTTGCTCGATTACTTTGTGCTCTCTAAACTGACGAGAAAAGCTACATTAGTTCTGTAAAAGATGTATTTCAACAAAACATACATATTGTAATGAAAAAGTCATTAATTGAAGCTGCATGGGAGTGAAAATTTTTGTTTTAGACAGGCTGAAGTTGCTGGGCCAAAATCTTTAAATTTATACTATTAAATTGTATTAGCATTGAGCTTTTTTCAAAAAGTAGAGCAGTTTTGCAAATATTAATAAATGCTGTTGATAAAATTTTTATTAAATTAAATTAAATTCGATACACAACATTTCGAGTTCCCATTAACCACCGGATAAAATGTTATCGAAAATAAACATTTCGTTTGAATAATTAGCACAGTCATAGGCTGTGGAAATTCCAGAGCCTCAATCAATCGCGTGCGACTAAAATGAATAATTAATGAGGTACGCAGAACTGAAGTGCGATAAAAATACTTGCGGACCTACATTCGCCAATTTTTATATGGGAAATTTAGAGACAACTGTTCTGTTAAATTTCAATCCCAAACCATTATTATACGCTAGATATGTCGACGATATTTTTCTTCTTGTGGAAAATGAGTCTGATTTGTTTAAATTGAGGGATAGTTTTGAAGAAAAATCCGTTCTACATTTTACTGTTGATTTGAATCATCAAAATAAACAACAAGTACATTTCTTAGATACTCTTATTACTTCCACCGAGAGCGGACTCAAAACAAAAGTCTACATTAAACCAACCAATAATGGTGTCTGTCTAAATGGTGATAGCGAGTGTCCTGACAGATATAAGGCTAGTGTCATCAATAGTTATTTATTACGGGCATACAGATTTTCTGAGAATTGGATGGAGTTCAACATCGAAGTCGAAAGGATTAAAAAAGTTCTTATCAACAATAACTTCTCTAATACCGTTGTCGACAACGCCATCAATAGTTTTGTTACCAAGATGGTTACCAAAGAATCCTCTACACAGAAGGTAAAAGAGGACAACATCAAACTAATAACCTTGTTCTATAGAAATCAGATGCATTCCGATTATAAATTGGACGAATCTGTTTTACGTAGAATTATCAGTAAAGAAGTTTCAGTTATACATCCTAATAATAACGTGTTGAAATTATATATTTACTATAAAAACCTCAAACTTTTTAACCTTGTAATTGCCAATAATAGAACCCGGAAAAAAGATGATATCCTACAGCAAACCAACTTGGTATACCAATTTAAATGTCCGTTGCCACACAGTAAGGTGGAACAATATATTGGTCATACCAGAACTAAATTGTCTCGTAGGTTAACAATGCATCTGCAATCCGGCAGTATTCGACAGCATTTTGAAACAATACATCATCGAAAACTCACACGTGAAGTTCTTGTTGCTAATTCGAATATTGTTGTTAAAGAATACGATCCTCTTCGACTTAAAATAAAAGAAGCTCTTTATATTCAGAAACTCTGCCCTTCAATTAATAAACAATTTGAAAAGTTTTCTACAACTCTTAGATTATTTGGATTCACTGAGGACATTGCTTCACGACCGAATTTTGAAAAGAGTAACAATGTTTTGACTGCTTCTGACAATGTTGACACTTCGATTAACGGAAATAGCATGGGTCCTATTGATCCTTCAAATGGTCATCTTCTCGATACCTTTTCTAACGCGACTCTTGATGTTTCCATTGTTAATCAATTCCACGGTAACTGCTGCTCTGTTGATCTCGTTCAATCACTTGATAATTTTCTTGAGACTGATTCACCTGATGAGTTTCAGCCTAATCATAAGTGTGATATGTATAAAACAAACAGTCCTGACGTTTTGGAAGAATGCTCTTTTTCGCAATATTTCGATACCACGCAAGATCCGTCATCTAAAGATACTTTAGAAAATATCCTCACAGAAAGTCCTAGTTCTTACACGACCGTTGTTGATGACTTGGATCAACCTGTTAGTCCTGATGATACCGCGCGCACCTGTGTCGAAGAAGAATGTCCGATTGATGACAATTGTTTGTACTCATCCAGTTCCTTCCTCCATTTACTTTCAAACGAGAACATCACTGTTCGACGAAAGCGGAGATATTCTTGATTTTATTTATTTAAATATCTTATGTAATTTCGACTTAATTTAATCATTTATTATCATAATACTTGCTTTTATTATTATTATTACTGCTACTATTATTTTATCCTTTAATTAAACGTTTTTAATTATACTTATTTTATCCTCATAACTCCAGTTTATTTTATGTACGTTAATTTAATTACATTGTCTAAATTTGATTATTTTTAATAATATCCTTCTATTGAGATAATTTCTTGAGGATATTAGTTTATTTGTATATTTAGTTATTACATGTTTTCTTATCTTTTGCCTCCTTTTACGCGATCGTATTTACAGACTCTGAAGATGGCGAAAGCCGAAACGGCCCGTAAGTCTGAAATAAAGAAAGTTTTAAATGTTAATACTTTTCTTAATACGTGTTGCAGTAAACAAAAAACGTTGTTCCGAAATATTGAGAAAGTATCTATAAAACTCATAGCGGCTAAATGGAGACTTATTTTTAATCGAGCTTGTCTTAAAGAAAATCTTATGCCATCTTACATTATATATATATATATATATATATATATATATATATATATATATATATATATATATATATATATATATATATATATATATTTATTTCGAGCGTAGTTTGGCGTTATATTTACTTTTAAACACACTCCCTTGAAAACTATGGCCCACTTGGCGTTTATCAATTTTTTTATGGTGCCCTCGATTTTGCGGTAGTTGAAAGACGTGAGACTTGTTTTAGATGTTTTATTAGGCTTACTGCAGTTTCGGAAATCCTTTTCCATCTTCGGAGCCGAAAGTAATAAACAAAAAGTCAACGTAAAATAAGAAACGGGCGACGAATCGAAACAAGTTAAATTAAATTAAATTAGAGTTCGAAACGAATTAAATTGAATTCCATTAGAGTGCAGAAAACGAGATTACTTTAAATTAAGTAAACGAGTGAGCGCTAAAGCATGAACGCGACAACTGAAAGGTGAGATAGCTGGACGAGGTGAATAGCTGTAGTTGTAGGTGTGTGTATGAATATAGGAAGGGGAGATAGTGTACGAGAAACGATAGAATTGGTGGAATTTATAGGTGTACAAGGTGTATGGCGCGGGTGGTGTACGAATTAATGAAGTATAAATAGGAGAAAGTAACAGTATGTGTGTGGTAAGAAATAATGTTTTATTTGTGTCGATTACGACGCGAAGTAATGTTAGGGTTATTAATAATGTCAGAAGAGATATGTGTATTAGGAGAGCTTGTGTTCGCGGAAACGAGTGAATAATCGACAATAAATTGAGTGGTAGTTTGTTCGGTGGAAGTGAAAAGTGAAGAGATGTCGACGATCGTGGGGTCGGATGAGTATTCGACGATGCATTGAGTGGTAGTATGGTCAGGGGGAGTGGAAAGTGAAGAGATAGCGACGATCGTGGCGTCAGGGTCAGAAGCAGGTGTCGGAGGGTGCGAAGGAAGCGTGGTGGGAAGCTGCGGAGGAAGACAAGATGCGGTGGTAGAAGCAATACTTGGTTCGAGTGTGGAACTTTGGTTGGTATCAATGGGTGGGTGTTCTGTGATCGAACTCGGTTTAGGCTCGCGTAGACTGTAGCCATGAAGTGAAGGGACCGAGTTGAGAACAGTACGTGAAGTTGTAGAACTAGAGTGTGTGTTCGATGGATGTGGAGTTGCGTGTCCGTTGCCGTGACGAAACAATTGCAATGTCTGGACGTTCATCGTGGGTTTTATCTGCCAAGTGGGCCATAGTTTTCAACGGAGTGTGTTTAAAAGAATATATATATATATATATATATATATATATATATATATATATATATATATATATATATATATATATATATATATATATATATATTTATATATTAAAAGAATATATATATATATATATATATATATCTATATATATAAAAGGCAACGTATGTTCATTAATAACGCCAAAACCAATGAAGGGATTTGCACGAAATTTTACATAATAAACATTTACCACCTAACAAATAATCTCATTTATTTAAAAAAATTGTTTTGAATGTTTTTAGAAAATTAATTTTTAGAAATATTTTATCTATGCAATTTTAGAAAATTAATTTTTAGAAATATTTTATCTATGCAATTATATCGCGGCTTAACGAGCTTAGGGTTGCTTTCGACTTCTGTTCCGTCGTTGTTGGTTGTCGCGATTTCTCAAAATCAAAAGTGAGTATTATTTTACTTATATCAATTATATCAATATATCAAAAGTAATATATAATATACTATATACTATACTATTATTTTTTTAATTACTGTATATCGTTCAAATGTTTTTGAATGTTTTAGAAAATTAATTTTTTTAAATATTTTCGCTATTGTATCAGAGCTATGTTTTGTTTACATTCGCTGTTTATCGTCTCGGTTTCTCGAAATCAAAGTAATTTAAAAACTTAGGCTACTATTCTTATATTATTTACTTAGGCTACTATTTTTATATTATTTAATTGTTAATTATTGTTGTGTATATATTAAATTGTAAATTGTTTCGGTCGTTGTGTGTCAGGCTATCATTATCGCTCTACCAGTCTAACCACTCTAACCAATCTAACCACTCTAACCTCTAACAGATATTATTTTGTGCTACTTTTAGTCTAACAGATATTATTTTGTGCTTACAGACAAGAAAATTGAAAAATTTATTGTGAGTGAGTATATCAATATAACTATTAATGTATTTTAAGTATAATAGTATAACTATTAATGCACCTTATGGAAAAACAAAAAACATTGTGTATCAGAAAGCTTTGCAATAAAATGACTGTATGTGTTTGTTGTATTTCTTTTAATTAAAAATCAAAAGTATCTGCATAAATGTTTCAATAGATGCAAAGATGCCCGGGCAAACGAGCGGTTAAGGAAACGGGAGCCAGAGAGAAAAACGATAAAAAAACCTTTAAATTCCCCGGGCAACGCCGGGTAACCCAGCTAGTATATATATATATATATATATATATATATATATATATATATATATATATATATATATATATATATATATATATATATATATATATATATATATATATATATATATATATATATATATTCGTTAAGACACGCGCTGTTAAAAACTATACGCCATTTAAGGTTTATTACTTTTTTGCACAGATTTTCAATACGTCGCTTTTTTATATTAAACAAACTAGAACTATTGTTTAAAGACATAATTTATTTAATCTATTGCCTACTGGCCAGCTATACGGTTGGATGTCGATAACACTTGTGCTCTTCTTGAGGAAAATACGGAAACACAGACGATTAATGGTGGACTTCTAAATCTATCTGGCTATAGAATTGAAGAGCCAACCGTCCAGCCATTATACGTTTGTCAACCCGTCAGTCAAAAACTGGAAAGTCCGGGCTACATATATGGAAATGTGAAGACTCACAAGAGTGGTAACCCTCTCCGTCCAATAATCTCACAGTGCCCCACTCCCATTCATCTACTGGCCAAATCGATTAACTCTATTATAGCTCCATACTGCCCTTCGCAGTATTCTCTCTCTTCTTCATTAGACTTCATCAATCTTCTCCGAGCTACACCACTCAGGCATCATGGCTTCATTAGATGTCGAGAGCCTGTTTACCAACGTCCCCGTGTTGGGCACAATCGACATAATTATACAGTGTGTTTACCATCATCCAACTCTTCCCCCTCCAGCGTTTGGTGAGGATTTGTTAAAGGACGTTCTCCTTCTGTGTACCACGGAAGTGCCATTTAGACACCCAAGTGGTCAATTGTACGCCCAGGTCGACGGTGTGGCGATGGGGTCACCTCTCGGTCCCACATTTGCCGGTTTTTACATGGGCAACCTCGAAAAAGAAATATTTACCAATAAAAATCTTAAACCAGTTATCTATGCAAGGTATGTTGACGATATATTCGTACTGTGTCAAGATATCCAAGAAATATTAAATCTTAAAGAAACTTTCGAAAAATCATCGGTCTTGAAATTTACATATGAACTTCCTAGCAAAGAGAATCGGTTACCATTGCTCGATACTTTAATTTCTAATGCTGAAAATAACTTCAAAATCCAAGTGTATAACAAACCTACAAATGGTGGTGAAACTCTCAATGGGGATAGTTTCTGCCCCGTAAAGTACAAAATCAGTGTGATCTTAAGCTTTCTAACTCGAGCGTATAGGATCACTGACAATAATTCTGACTTTAACATCGAGATTGACAAAATCAAATCTCTTCTCATAAATAATAATTTTTCGAATACGCTAGTAGATAGTGTTATCCAAAATTTTCTGAACAAGAAACGTCCTCATTGCACTCAAGGAAAAAGTCTTGATTCTTCAGTGCAACTCTTCTATCGTGCTCAGATGCATGATATGTACCGTTTAGATGAAACGGTGCTTCGGAAAATTGTTATGAAGAACGTCCGACTAACTGATCCGAGCCAGACACTACAGCTACACATATATTACCAGAATCTCAAATCAAGAGACTTGGTCATTAGTAATAACCTTGGTGTAGATACAAGGCCTGCGCAAAGAAATAACGTTGTGTACAGGTTTACATGCCCCCATTGCCATCAAACTCCGCAATTTTACATTGGGCACACACGCACCACACTCTCAAGACGAATGACAATGCATGTACAAGGAGGATCCATACATACTCACTTCGTCAAGCACCATTCAACAAAACCGTCTCACCAACTTTTACTTAATAATACTGAAATAATTGCTTTTGAGTCAGACCCACTTCGCCTTAAAATCAAAGAGGCTCTACTCATCATCCAACATAAACCACCGATAAACATACAGGATAACCGATTTGACCATACCCTGCACCTGTATGGGACTGCTGTCGAGGTCAGTGTACAACCGCCAAAGGAGATGACAGGTTCTTGCCAACTCGATGTCGATAATGCTATACGGTTGGATGTCGATAACACTTGTGCTCTTCTTGAGGAAAATACGGAAACACAGACGATTAATGGTGGACTTCTAAATCTATCTGGCTATAGAATTGAAGAGCCAACCGTCCAGCCATTATACGTTTGTCAACCCGTCAGTCAAAAACTGGAAAGTCTACAAGCCGGTTTACCTCTCGACGCGCTCATAGATCAGCCGATAATTCAACCGTTGGACCCAAGTGTAGTTGCGGTGCATGATGAATTGTCTACATGTCTTGCGGACGGTCAGTCGCGCGTTCCTAGTGACTGCTCTTCACCCACTTCTATTTACAAAACTCCCAAAAAGTCCTCTGACGACATGTCCGTTGCCAAGTCTGTGTCGCCCACTGAGCTTCACTCTTCTCCTCAACCTCTGAATGTGGGTAACGCTGGGTGCTCATCGGCTCGACTGGACGATTCGCCGGTGTTCTCTCCAGATAACTACATACCAGTTGATATGGAGACATTCAAGCACCTTGCCTTGAATGTAACTATAAGACGTAGATAATATCATTTACAATTTTCTTTGCATCTTTGGTTTTAATTTAATTTTATTTTTATTTTATTTTTATTTTATTTTTATTTTATTTATTTTATTTATTTATTTTATTATCTCGTTCTTTAACTTAACAAGTTATCCCGTCTTAACCCCTATTGAGCCCTTTCTACCGTTCGAATAATATTTTTGTTTTTACTAATAATATAATTCTTATTATCTCTTCCGTGGTTTTCATTCTTAAATTTACTGGATTTTAACATTACATATTAGGTCTCTTTTTATTTATATATTCTATTGATTTTAAAATGTTCAAATTTCTATAATAGCTCCATTTCTCCTTTTTTTTTTTTTTTTTTATAAATTCCTGAGTTATATATTTAATTTAAACTCTGTATTTAGACTCTATTATTCTCGTATCTTGTCTATGTTTACGTTCGATGTTTATTTGCCCTGAAGATGACAATTTCGTCGAAACTGGCCAGTAGGCAATAGATTAAATAAATTATGTCTTTAAACAATAGTTCTAGTTTGTTTAATATAAAAAAGCGACGTATTGAAAATCTGTGCAAAAAAGTAATAAACCTTAAATGGCGTATAGTTTTTAACAGCGCGTGTCTTAACGAAAATCTAATACCTCGCTATGTAAACAATATATATATATATATTCTTTTAAACAGGCTCTATTAAACACAATTGACCACTTAACATTAGTCATCCTCGCATCCAGGCTGAACGTCATGAAGTTCAACTGGGACGAAAGCGTCAAGTTGCCCGCAGGTCAAAGTATTGTCTTCATCGCCGAGCAAGCCATGAGACAACGATAGAAGATTACTTTCTTCAAAATTGCCCGCAGCACCATCAACTGAAGACGAGATGAAGCTGGTGGGGAAAACGACGTTATCGCCAAACAGTGTTTGGCCATCTCCATGTGTAACGTCCCGAGCTGAAGCACAGCGGGGCATATCATGAAGATCGACTTTTCTTCCGGAATCAGGCCGACCGCGCGATCCAAAAGAATGAACTGAAGTGTGGCGCCTTTGATTGCCAGCGCTCAGCGAATGAGATCCGCTGTCACGGCCGACAGAAACGCAAGAAACGAGAGACAATTCTGTGCCGTCCAGAGCCATCATGAAGACTAGATCGTCCACATCAGGCTCGTTTTCAGTTGTAGAGAGGGTGACGGGTATGTCACCACGAGAGATACAACAACTGACACATATATATATATATATATATAATTGTAGTCTCGAACATATATATATAATTGTAGTCTCGAACAGAGAGTTTTGTGCCGAAAGGTCGAGAATTTGGCTCGAAAAGTTGTTTCTGCCAAATGGCGAGTTGTGTTTCTTGGAGCGTGTCTCAAAGATATATATATATATATATATATATATATATATATATATATATATATATATATATATATATATATATATATATATATATATATATATATATATATATATATATATATATATATATATATATATATATATATATATATATATATATATATATATATATATATATATATATATATATATATATATATATATATATATATATATATATCTTTGAGACACGCTCCAAGAAACACAACTCGCCATTTGGCAGAAACAACTTTTCGAGCCAAATTCTCGACCAATTAGCCAAAAACTTTTCCATTAAACTTTTATTGTCAGACCGACGGACCGTTTCAGCTATGTCAGCCATCCTCAGGGTCAAAAGTAAAACGAGAAAAGTAAACAAACAGAAAGAACCGAAATTGTCAAAGAATTAGCACACTAACAAAAGAAAAAACGAAAAAACACTCTACCTATCAAATCAAAAGGTATATATATATATATATATATATATATATATATATATATATATATATATATATATATATATATATATATATATATATATATATATATATATATATATATATATATATATATATATATATATATATATATATATATATATATATATATATATATATATATATATATATATATATATATATATATATATATATATATATATATATATATATATATATATATATTTATATTCTTTTAGGCAAACTCGATTGAAAAAAGTGTCGCACTTGGCTGAATCGATTTTATTTTCAATTTTTTCCAATGCTCTAAATCGGTTTAAAAATAATTTATTCCCAAACGCAAACTCCATAATCTTATAGGCTAATAGATCTATTTCGGCAATTTTTTGCCATCATCAGAGCCGTTTAACTTTTTAAAATAAAATGCAGTGAGTAAATGGTAAAAGATACAACTAATTGAAAGGAATTAAAATACAATTTAAATCAAATTTAAATTCATTATATACAAATGTAACAGCATAAAAAATATTTAAATTAAAATAATTATAATAATAACAGTAATAACTAAATAATTAAGATCAGTTAGTAAAGCCTTTAACAACGGAATTACAGTCAACTTCAAGGACGTGACTGGAAGAAGAATCACATACATTATCTATAACCTTTGAAACACAAACGTCTGGTACAAAACATTCATTCCACGAAGAAATACCTGAAGAAACATTGGCACTATTAACATGCATATTTTTAACAGAAGTTGTAAATGAGTTAAAACATTTATTATTATTATTATTAGTTTTATTACTATTTAGAGAACCAAAAAGTTTAAGAGTTAAATCAAAAGAATACCATTGTTTATTAATTAAAGGCTTACATTTATTAATAGCTAAAGCTTCTTTTAATTTTAACTTAATGGGTTGATTTTCTTTCATTAGTATACTGGTGTTATCAATTAGAAATTTATGTGATGGTTTGATTGAATGTTGTGTTGACATATGTTGGTATATGGCACCACTTTGACAATGCATAGTCAATCTACAGAGTAGTTCTAGTATGACCAATGTAATTTTCCACCTGACCATGTGGAAACGGACACGAAAATTGGTACACTAGGTTGGTTTGTGCTACAGGGCTAGAAACATTATTTATACTATTTTTAATTAAAAGATTATGAGTTTTTCCATTGTTATAATAGATGTGTAACTTGAGTGTATTATCTTTATTTACTACCTTAATATTATCATACACAATGTTTTTCAACACTTTTTCATCTATTTTATAATTATTAGACATCTGATTAGCATAATATAATGGAATTATACAAGAATTTGATGAGTTATTGGTATTAGGTTTTGAAACATGTTTTTTATCAGTAATACGTGACATAAATTTATTTATAGTTGCATCAACAATAGAATTAGATTAATTATTATTTATCAAAAGTTGTTTCACTTGTAGAATTTCATTGTGAAATTCAGACCATGTATATATATATATATATATATATATATATATATATATATATATATATATATATATATATATATATATATATATATATATATATATATATATATATATATATATATATATATATATATATATATATATATATATCTCGATTTCAGACTCCAACCCACGACTGTCGGATCGGCAACACCGCCTCGCATCATGCCAACTACCTTAGTTGGCATGATGCGAGGCGGTGACAGTCATATATATATATATATATATATATATATATATATATATATATATATATATATATATATATATATATATATATATATATATATATATATATATATATATATATATATATATATATATATATATAAGACTCTACTAGGAATCGAGCCCACGTGTCTACGGCAACACCGCTTTGCCTAAATGCAAGCGCTCTTACCAACTGAGCCACCGACCATCACGAAAAAATGATGGCTGGAAGTCTCAGTCATTCGGAGCTACTTAACATTAGACTAAGACTATGATAGGCTCAGAACTCCTTACTTCGGCTCGACTCGACAGCTAGTCTGCTGCCAGATAGGTAATTTTTTGCATTTAGGCAAGGCGGTGTTGCCGTAGACACGTGGGTTCGATTTCTAGTAGAGTCTTATAAATATTTGCGTTACTTGTGGTGACAGTTAGTCATCCTATTTGTAGGCTCTTGAAACATTTCAACGCAGTGTTTCACTTCGCAAAAAATTACCTATCTGGCAGCAGACTAGCTGTCGAGTCGAGCCGAAGTAAGGAGTTCTGAGCCTATCATAGTCGTAGTCTAATGTTAAATAGCTCCGAAAGACTGAGACTTCTAGCCATCATTTTTTGGTGATGGTTGGTGGCTCAGTTGGTAAGAGCGCTTGCATTTAGGCGAGGCGGTGTTGCCGTAGACACGTGGGTTCGATTCCTAGTAGAGTCTTATAAATATTTGCGTTACTTGTGGTGACAGTTAGTCATCCTATTTGTAGGCTCTTGAAACATTTCAACGCAGTGTTTCACTTCGCAAAATATATATATATATATATATATATATATATATATATATATATATATATATATATATATATATATATATATATATATATATATATATATATATATATATATATATATATATATATATATATATATATATATATATATAAAAATCTCGTGTCATAGTGTTTGAAATTGAACTTCTCCGAAACGGCCATCCTATTTGTAGGCTCTTGAAACATTTCAACGCAGTGTTTCACTTCGCAAATATATATATATATAAATATATAATGCATGTATATATATATATATATATATATATATATATATATATATATATATATATATATATATATATATATATATATATATATATATATATATATATATATATATATATATATATATATATATATATATATATATATATATATACTAGCGGACCCGGCGAACTTCGTTTCACCTCAAAGAGTGTATTTTTTAAGCAATAAAAAACAATAATAACAAATATCCTATATATAAGTTTAAAAGAAGACAAATATTAAAAAAAACGTTCACTTTAATAGTTTATTAGAAAAACATTGGTTGAACTCGGGTCGATTCTCTTTAAAACAGCACTTTATGATACACTATGGTTTTTGTTTTATTATCGGCGAAAAAACAAATAAATCTGATGGTCTGCCGACACGTGAACACGCCACATACAATTGACCATGAGAAAAACATGCATTATCCAAGTTCAGACCAAACGCGTTCCATTGCATAGTTTTGGTTGATTTAGATTTCTAAGCATAATAACTACTGATCCAACCTTCAGTTGTAAATTGTGCGGTGGTAAGCCAGGCACATCCAAGGAGTTGAAAAATTCAGTTGGATAGTTAGTGGCTTCATCTTCATTTGTTACACAGTCAATAGATTTGAATGAATGCAGAGTACCAAAAATTTGATTCTGAATTAGAATATTTAAGTCATCCACATCTTTATTCTTAGCCGCCAAAATTGCTCTCTCACTCAACCATTTGTTCTTTTTATGATTAGCAATGATGTCTGGGAACACTTTATTGATAAGCTCGTCTTTCGATGAAACAAAAGTGCAAAAATTGGGAGGAAAAGAAATCAATCCGGTCGATTTGTCGACAGGAACACGGCCATTACCGATGTTGAGCAATTGCATGGAGAAATCTTCAGCAGATAGATCGTTCAGCAATGCAACTCTCATGTTAGAAGACAGCTGAAGTTTCATCACATAGCGCCACAGATATGATAATTTGAGGGAAGCATTAATTTCATCGGCAGCAGTCGATCTTGGAATGACTGGCAGTGTTTGGCGGAAATCGCCAGACAATAAAATCATTGCACCTCCAAAATGTCGCGAGTCATTGCGCAGATCTTTCAGTGTTCTATCAAGTGCTTCCAATGCGCGTTTGTGCGCCATTGTGCACTCGTCCCAGATGATGATTTTAGATGCTACTAAAACTTTTGCCATTGCAGAGTGTTTTGCAATGTTGCATGTTGGTTGTTAAGTAGTTTGAAGATTTAAGGGCAATTTTAATGCTGAATGAGCCGTACGGCATCCTTCTAACAATGTGGCTGCTATTCCAGAAGAAGCAACTGCTACCGCGATGTCTGATCTCGCACGAACAGTGGCCAATATCAAAGACATGAGAAACGTCTTTCCAGTTCCACCTGGGGCATCAAGAAAAAATAAGCCACCATTTCCATTATCGATTGCCTTCATTAATGTATCATACACTTTTTTTTGTTGAGGGTTTAAAAGGGGTAATTCGATTGAACTAATTGATCTAATTCATGTCGATTATAGCGGTGATGTCGTGCCGATCACTTGATGATTGTCCGGGAAGCAGCATTTGAACAATTTCAATCCACTTTGGATTACAGGTAAAGGTTATGAATAAATCTGGCCGACCGTAATGACGAACATATGTCATTGCATCCTGCGCATATTCATGCATATGACGCGGACTACCTATGTAAGTAGCCGGTAGAATAGTTAATCGACCAATGTTAGCTGCATCTCCTTCGGTGCTGATTGCGTCGCGTAAATGGATATACTCCTCTGAACGCAGTTTGGCTTGATTCAGTCGAATGAAAGTTAGGCGTTCCGTTTCAATTTTGACATACATGTCGACGCAATATTGTTGAAACAACTGACGAAATCGAAGCAAATGGTTGTCAGCGTTTTGACGAATCATCATACGATATGCATAAAAATTCATCGAGCTAACTTTCTTGCTAGTTTCGCCACCTGAAATAAAAATATTAAAATTAGTATTCCGAAGTTTGAGCCCATTTATAATCAACTGAGTGATTGAAAATTAAAAAAAAACAAACGGTGTAAAAATTATATCATGTTGAAATATAAATTGATATTGATACTCACTATTCAATGGATTTATCATCTTGATATTGAAGTGATATCCATCCTCTCCTTGCCAAAACATCAGTGGATACTGCAAAGTGTCATAAGAACGGTGCGTTTCCCATATTTGTTGTATTTGCCCAGTATCACGACGTGCAAGCGCAATATCACGTCTTTCCAAGTTTTCACCAACGATCAGTATTGCTACTTCATCTATTGTTGGAGCGTTAAATGTGCGTTCATGTGTTCCAGTTGGTCGTTTATCTGCTCTGATCACGACTTTGTAGTCATCAGTTGGCATGCGCTCTAACGCAGTCATGAACAGCCTGACCAATGCATGATGTTCATGAAGTAGATGCTGAAGATCATGAAGAGTTGCTCTTTTCACTGCTGTGTTGATCTCTTGACGCCGATCAAGTTGTTCCTCCATATTGCCCATGAAGTATATTTGTAAAAATTTATGACGTGCATCTTCAAGAGGTAACAATGATCCAATTCGATGGTGAATCTGGCCTTGAATCTGTAAATTTGAAAACAAAGTAAGTATAACTGGTTTGTAATTGATTAGAAATTTCATTAAATGATTTACAAAAATATAACAAAACTTTTCCAAAGTATTATTGAAGCTAAATTTAATTAAATTTTTTAAAGAAAATGAACGTTTACTTTATTAAATAATTTCAACATAAATAACCTTGAAAGTGGGATTAAATCCGTATTCTTCAACAATGTCTGCTCCGAATGAAGTCATTTGAAAACACTTATTGTATTTTTGAGTGTTTGCTAGAAAATGACGTGATTCTGATGTATCGCCACGAAGCAATGAATGCAGTGGCTCTGGCGGTGGTGTCAATAATGGCAATTTCACTTTACCATTAAGGCAGCACAATCCAGGCGTTTCTCCAGAAAACTTCAATGCGGCACAATGTTCGCAAACAATGTGCATTGGACCAATGCACACGAAAGGATGAGAGCCGTAATCAATTGTGCAATCGTAGAGAAATGCTGCTCGATTCAAATTTGCAGTTTCGGGGAGTAAGTCTCTTTGCTCTTGTCTTCGAGAAGCACGAAGCCGGGCCATACTAACGCTGCGCCTTTCTCGCGCTAATTCTAGTTCTTCCGCGGTGGATTGGTTAACATTGTTCCGATTCCTAATTGCCCGACGGCTATTTTGGGAAAGATTAGATCTTCTGGGTAGCGGCATTGTTTTGTTATTAATAATGTTTTTGTTAAAAGTAATAAAACTTTAAAACTCGCAAATTAATTACAACGAACGAAAATATAATATTGACAGAACAGCATTGACACTTTGTTAATGCCAAATGGAAAACGGAAAATATTTTTATGGCCCATAAACAATTATTTTATTTTATATTTTAATTGAAAAAGATATTTACTTAATTTTTCCGTATTCTTCAACAATGTCTGCTCCGAATGAAGTCATTTGAAAACACTTATTGTATTTTTGAGTGTTTGCTAGAAAATGACGTGATTCTGATGTATCGCCACGAAGCAATGAATGCAGTATATATATATATATATAATGAATGCAGTATATATATATATATATATATATATGAAAAAGCTAACACGAAAAGAACTTGAAGAAGGTGTTTCGATTTTAACAAGTGAATCCGGCTGGAAATTAAAGAGGCTCTCTATATCTTATTAATGAGATCCGCAATTAATAAACAATTTGATAAATTTCCACAGATTCTCCACTTATTCGGTGACAAAGAAAGCAATATGCATCGGTTACCCTGTATTCCTTCTAACGACGAGGATAACATAAATGATGATACTTCTGACTCGTCCTCTGACACAAATACTTTGGCTGTTGAGGATGCTCCTGACGAATCTCATTGTAATGTATCTGAGGACATTCTTGTCTCTTCTAATATAAATCAGCGAAAGCGCATAAATTGATTTCCAATAGTATAAATTTTATATTTTTTTGATTTGATAGGTAGAGTGTTTTTTCGTTTTTTCTTTTGTCCTCTGACACAAATACTTTGGCTGTTGAGGATGCTCCTGACGAATCTCATTGTAATGTATCTGAGGACATTCTTGTCTCTTCTAATATAAATCAGCGAAAGCGCATAAATTGATTTCCAATAGTATAAATTTTATATTTTTTTGATTTGATAGGTAGAGTGTTTTTTCGTTTTTTCTTTTGTTAGTGTGCTAATTCTTTGACAATTTCGGTTCTTTCTGTTTGTTTACTTTTCTCGTTTTACTTTTGACCCTGAGGATGGCTGACATAGCTGAAACAGTCCGTCGGTCTGACAATAAAAGTTTAATGGAAAAGTTTTTGGCTAATTGTAGTCTCGAACAGAGAGTTTTGTGCCGAAAGGTCGAGAATTCGGCTCGAAAAGTTGTTTCTGCCAAATGGCGAGTTGTGTTTCTTGGAGCGTGTCTCAAAGATAAATTGATTCCACAGTTTATTCGCAATATATATATATATATATAAATAAAATAAAAAAAATAAATATGGAGGTAATATTTGCTTGAAAGAAAAAGTTAAACATTTTGTGAATATCTCAGACTATACACCTACTCCTGATGAACTCGAAATGTTAGAAATGGGTTATAACTGCCACGTTCAGCAAAGATACGACCCTCTGGTAAAGCAAACTGAATTAGAAGTGTTGTATCGTAATATTATGCATTTCGTTTCTAATGGTTCTTTAACATGTAATCCGAGGCTCAAAGTGCTCATGGCTCGTGAGGGACATGTCCATCGAAACGACAAAAGAAAGTATCTTCCTCAGAAACTCGTAAAAGCTGCCAAATCCTTAAAAGAGAATAAAAACATAATTATCAGAAAGGCTGATAAAACCAACACGTACGTTCTTATGAATGTTTTTGATTACATCAATAAAATCAATGTTATTCTTCAGGATACTAATAAGTTTAAAACAATCACTTCTAGTTCTTTGGACGATCTTAAGAGAAATGCCAATAGATTGATTTCCATTGCTAACTCACAATTACGTCCAGACACTCGGTTTTGCCAGATCATCGGCGAGTACAGCCCTGCTTATATGTACGGCAACATAAAAATACATAAAAACGGATTTCCATTAAGACCTATAATATCGCAGTGTCCTACTGCTGTATATTCTCTCTCAAAATCTATTAATAACCTGATATCTCCATATTGTCCATCAACATACAGTTTAAAATCTACCTCTCAGTTTATCGATTTAATAAGAAGTTCTCAACCATCTAATGGCATTATTGCATCCTTGGACGTGGAAAGTCTCTTCACAAATGTACCGGTATTTGAAACTATCAAGATAATTTTAAATTGTGTTTACCATAACAGCAACCTTTCTCCTCCTTCTCACCAAGAAAGTGTCTTGTCCGATTTATTGCGCTTATGCACCACTGAGGTTCCGTTCACTGGCCCCGACGGTGTTCTCTATGTACAGGCCGACGGTGTGGCTATTGGATCGCCGTTGGGTCCTACATTTTATATGGGACATTTGGAAAATAAAGTGTTCAACGGTATTCTTCAACAACCACATCTGTATGGACGATATGTCGACGATATTTTTGTCTGTTGCCGCGACGTTTCCGAACTAATGGTTTTGCGTGATACTTTTGAGGAACATTCCGATTACATTTCACGTTTGAATTGAGTGACATTAACCGGCAGTTACCATTTCTGGATACGCTAGTCTCTCAGTTTAAGTCCGGTCTGAAACTGAGTGTTTATACGAAGCCGTCTTCGACTGAGGAGACTTTAAATGCACTTGGATATTGCCCAGATCGTTATAAAGTTAATGTTATCAATAACTACCTACACAGAGCCTACTGTGTTGCAGAGAATTGGATTGAGTTTGATCGTGAGACTCAAAAAATTAAAACTTTACTGGTGAACAATAATTTTACAAACACTGAAATAGATAAAACTATACGGTGTTTTTGGACAAAAAGCTTGCAAATACTATGGGAGTTGTTGCTGATTGTGGAAAAAACTTCCCATAGCGTTATACAATGGAGCCCAAGTGCATGGAGGACTGGAGACTGATAGAAAGGTTCTTAAGGATATTATCTCAAACAATGTCTTTGTCACTTCTCCTGATACCCACCAGTTAAAAATAATAATCTACTACAAAACTAAAAAAACTCATCAATTAGTTATGAAAAATAATTTGGTTAATTCTAATTTTCTCAAGAGAACCAACGTAGTTTATCAGTTTCAATGCCCTTTCCAACACGATAATAAAATTAGTTACATTGGACAGACTCGAACAACTCTGGCTAGAAGATTGACGATGCACGTTCAGGACGGGGGTATCCGTGCTCATTTCCTGCGTGAACACAAAGCCATTCCTCTTACAAGATCAATATTGAATGAAAATACTACAATACTATCTTCTTCTAATGATATATTGCGGTTAAAAATACAGGAGGCCTTATATATACATAGAGAAGCACCTATCATGAACATTCAGCGAGATGCCTTTAATCTCACATTACAACTATTTGGAGATTATAAAACTCTAACTTGTGAGGTCAAAAAAATAAAGCCCAAACTTAACAATTCTTCGGTAAAATTAACTTCTACCTGTACCCAGGGTCCGGAGATTGTCGGTGGAGTTACAGGTGGTGCGACTGATTTTGAATAACACAGTGGCTACAGTGGTGAGCCCGTTTCCAGTCGTCCCGTTCCAAGTCCTGCCACCGATATCTTTTTTGATGCGGACACTTCAATTTCTTCTTTCGAGCCGTGCGAGGAGCAGTGTGGTGATCCTGTTGAAGATAACTTAGATATCGGCCCCTCGTCCATGTCGACATCTGCTATGGATCATATCGTGGACCCTGAAAGTGGCGGCGGTGAGAGCAGTGACGGCTCTCGACACGAAAGCGTTGGCCAGCCGGTCCGCGACAACTCGTCATCTACGTGCGATCGGGTTTCGGTAGATGCGACATTGTGTGACGACAGTGCTGATGAGATTGTTTCGATAAATGAAGCAGTTAATGATGAAAATGTTCTTTTGGCAAGAATGGCGGCAGTTCTGCATTGTGACAATATAACTATGCGACGTCGACGATAACGTTTTGTGTAAAATTACGTGGCATTTTAATTAATTAATTTAATTTTGGCAATTCTTCAGAGATGGTTTCCGTTTTAACAATGTCATGGTTGCGCGAGATTTGATGTAGATCTGTCGTTTGACAATTAATAGATTTTGCTTTTCGACCGTATTTTTTAAATGTATAACAGTTTTATAAATAATTTATTTTTAATATCACATGTCATTCTCGAAAAATAAATATTATTATTTCGTTTCATTATCGGTTTTAACTAATTTCACTTTTCATTATTCTATCCATGTTTTGTTTTTCTTTTCGGGCTCTGATGATGACAAACTAACTGTCGAAACGCGTTAGCCCTGTTTATTACTTTAAACATATAAGTTACTCCTTTTAGTTTAGTTCATTTATTTTATAACATAACTGTCTTTTTAAATTTTTTACAAATAAACGTAAATACGGCTGCAAACAAGGAATTCGTTAATAGTCTATCTTCCCAACAACGGGTTCCCTTCGACGGTTTGAGTCTTTGGCAAAAAATTAACAAATACAAAATGGGCAATTATATTCAATGGAGTTTGCGTACAAGAATATATATATATAAATATATATATATATATATATATATATATATATATATATATATATATATATATATATATATATATATATATATATATATATATATATATGAAAGAAGTCTTCAAAAACTTGTATCGTGTCTATATTTGATTCCCCTTGACTCTCAAGGTTGTGTGAACATTTCATTACGATCGGATGAATGGTGTAGCAATGCATAAATAACATACATGCATATATACTGTTACGATATCACCAAATCGTATACCGGGCTCAATAGAATGGTTTTGCAGTTTTATTGGAAAATAATAAATGACGGCTTTGTTAAGGCTATTTATACCTTTTGAACTATTATTAATAATTAATAATTAATAATTAATATCCCTAATAAATATTCTGAATCCGTTAAGGTTTATCAATAGGAAGTTGATCATCAAACCAGTGATTTTACAATTTTACCCCCTTCTTGATTCTGTTCGTCTCGAACAGCATAGTCGCTTTTGAAAAATGCGACTCGGCCACGAACACCAAAATACTAAGCTTCTGCGTCCCGTTATTTTTTTGGAACGATACGATACGATACGATTTCTGAAATTTGCCTCGAATTAAACGATACGATACGAGACGCTTCGACCAATAACGATACGATATCGATACGATACGATACGATTTCGGGATCTCGACTGAAGCGGAAATTTTGCCTAGAGATAACATAGAATGATGAACTATACGCGACAGACAATATTAATAACTACATTAAAGAAATTCATTGAAAAAAAATATATAAATATTAAGAAATTTCAAAATTTATAAAAATTTACCAAATTTAATTTTTTTTTACAACTTGAAATAAGTTTCATTTGTTTAGTTTGTCTAAATTTAGACTGTAAATAAAATGCTACCGCCGATAGAAAGTATTTATTTACTTTATTTAGTGACGCGGCATGATAATGATGACAAACACGAGAAAGTGCCTCTATGCTATGATGACAAACACGAGAAAGTGCCTCTATGCAAGAATTAAAAAAGTAAAAAAACCCAGCGTGTTTATTTATAGGCGATGGCGAATGCGGTTAGCAATAGCAAGAAAGAAGCTGAGAAAGTTTCGAATTCCAGCTGCAGACGATACGGGCTACGGCACTGTCGTGCACACTACAGGTGGCACACACATACTCACACACAACCAGGAATATCATCGAGATTATAAAGATATATCTTAGATGAGCTACTATTACGGTCAATTACGGATATCGAAACACTAAAATAATCATTCCAATTCTATGTAACAAATTTGAAAAAATAAGTTTATCAAACAGACTAAACCAAAGCATAAACATAGAATGATCATTACTATTACATTACTCATTATTCTCATTAATAATAATAGTCATCGATGTCAGCGAGTACGATTGCCTTGTAGGGCTTGCAATATCAGTAGTATGCAGAGCTCGACTAGCAGCCTAAGAGGAGCGTGGATTTTTTGCTGCCGGTTCCCAGACTAAAAATAGTAAATAATGGGGCTACAGGCTGTCTGGAAAACCGAATTTAAAGTGGGGATGATAATAGTTATAAACTTCTGTCAATAGGTAGATTAATTAATCAATGTTGATGAATCAATTGCAAATATTCACAGTTGTGACAATCGTTAATTAATTAAATATGTATGACTTTCGTTATTTATTGGAAAATATTTAAAAAAAAACCCGATATTTTTCGAGATTTTAATCGAGAATGAAATTTTAAGTATCGCCAAATAATATCGATACGAGACTTCTTCCGCAGGCTGTATCGTTTCAATAGTGATACGGGAATCCCGTATCGTTTTGAAATCTCGATTGAATTCGAGATAACGATATCGGGACGCAGATGCTTACAAAATACCTTGATCTTTACTCGTGGCTTTGACCGCAATTCGCAAACAATATGGTCAAGTCCCTTGACCGTTTGATGCAGTTTATTCCAGTCCTTCTTTGGCTCAGCGTCGCCATATCTGCACGGTTCATTACAGCCTTTTTTGCATGCCTCGTCCTGAACATCTTTGCACGGTTTATCGCAAATGTCTGCTTTTTCTTCTTCCTTCACATCTTTTAGATCTTTCTCAAGAAACTCTTCAAAAGGTTTTTCGAAAACATCTTCCATAAATCCATTAAATCCCTTCATCAGACTGTTATTTGATTTTAAAATGACTCTTAATCTATCTGATCTAGAATCCTCTGTGGATTCATCTGGTTTAAAACCTTCGATACCGTTCTCTGTTCTTGGCTCATCTTTTTCAGAATTTTTGCTGGCTGCATTGCTATTGTTGTTTTGCAGAAGTTCATCGCCGTCATGTTTGTTTTCTTCCAAGCTACAATCGAACGTTTTCTTTTCACATTCCAACTCGGCTCTTTCGTCGGTGTCAACTTTCGTATCGTCCAGCGGATCTTTCTTCAAATTATCGCCATCGTCTCTCAAATCAGTGTCTTCTTTTTTTGTCAAGTTAGCTCTGACGTATTTCCCCATTGGAGTTTCGTCCGTTTCTAAATCCTCGGTTGCTTCATCCGAGTCATATTCGTCACTAAAATCTGACCCTGAATATTCGGTGCCGTCGTCTGTTATGGAGGCTTCCGTTTCAGAACAGTCGCTGTATGGGTAAAAGCCATCGCTGTTATTGCCATTATTATAATCATCATCGTCACTTTCATCCTCATCGTTTTGCATTTCGTTTTCAACAATCTTTTCATCTTCTTTAGATTTGTTGTCGACGTCCAAACCGACTGTATCATTGTCACCATTTTTGCCAGGCTCGTCATCACCATCTTTGCATTGTTCATTTTGAACATCTTTGCAAGTTTCCTTATCATGACCGTCTTTGACAGGCTCATCACCATTTGACCTGTGCAGTCTGTACGGCCGTCATCCGTCACATGCACTGAGACACAGCTGGTGGACTCCAGTTCAAATTGGGTTTCGCCGCAGCAACCCACATCACCAGCAACCCGCTGGTCCAGAACCGTGTCCACCACTGCCTCAGCCAACCCTGCGACCAAACTCTCAACAGTTGTACCGGCTGCTGCTACTTTGTTTTCGTGGCCAAGAATTATTCCTTCTCTTGTCTTTCCCTGTGCTGCCATGTTTTCTCTCACTCGTTGTCTTTCTTCCTCCAGCAATTTGTTTTTTAATTTCCTTCGCTTGACCACAGCTTCCTCGTCAATATCGAATAAATATTTGTCGTCGTCAGGACCATAGCCTTCATTTACCAACGCGACTAAGAGGCGTTCCATAAGTTCGTCCTTTTTACCCAAAGCTCATCCAATGATTTCAAAACCATTCTTGTATCCCAATTCTGACACCAATGTTACGATATCACCAAATCGTATACCGGGCTCAATAGAATGGTTTTGCAGTTTTATTGGAAAATAATGAATGACGGCTTTGTTTTGATCTATTAATAATAATTAATATCCCTAATAAATATTCTGAATCCGTTAAGGTTTATCAATAGGAAGTTGATCATCAAACCAGTGATTTTACAATACATATACAAATACATACAAACATTCATTTATATATATATATATATATATATATATATATATATATATTGCGAATAAACTGTGGAATCAATTTATCTTTGAGACACGCTCCAAGAAACACAACTCGCCATTTGGCAGAAACAACTTTTCGAGCCAAATTCTCGACCTTTCGGCACAAAACTCTCTGTTCGAGACTACAATTAGCCAAAAACTTCTTTGACAATTTTGGTTCTTTCTGTTTGTTTACTTTTCTCGTTTTACTTTTGACCCTGAGGATGGCTGACATAGCTGAAATGGTCCGTCGGTCTGACAATAAAAGTTTAATGGAAAAGATTTTGGCTAATTGTAGTCTCGAACAGAGAGTTTTGTGCCGAAAGGTCGAAAATTTGGCTCGAAAAGTTGTTTCTGCCAAATGGCGAGTTGTGTTTCTTGGAGCGTGTCTCAAGATATATATATATATATATATATATATATATATATATATATATATATATATATATATATATATATATATATATATATATATATACATATATATTTATATACATATATATATATATATATATATATATATATATATATATATATATATATATATATAGATATAGATATAGATAGTTTCGCAATGGAAGTCGGTTGTATAAACTGATTTTAATGCACGGTAATATTACGTAACACTTGAATTTGACAATTCGGGTCTTATGTTAGAAAGGTTGTTTACATGATAGTGCTCACTTTTTTTCCTTCAACCAGACATCCATAAAGTACCTTCCTCAAAGCTAACATGCCAACCAGAGATTTTTCACCGTGTTAACAGAAGAGAAAACTCTCAAAACAACTGTGCTAACAACAACAAACTATATACATATATTTGCATGCCTACAAGCATTCATCATGCCAAACTAGAATGTTTACAAGAAATTAAATTATATGTTCTTTTTGGCCTCAGTAATCATTTTTCTTTAAAAGCGAACAGCAAAACAAATCTTGAAAAAAGAACAAAATCTTGCTAAAAATTTGAGTAAAGTGTTTTTGTTTTTGTATTAATTCAACTTCATGTTGTTACTTAAGAAAACGAATGTGCTTATCATTGTTTTTGGCTTGAGATCTGTCCCTGTTTGAGTTCCTCGAACAATTTTCTGGAGGAAACATTTGTTCCTGATTATTAAAATTGTTGTCATCAAAACCAGGCCTGATTTTTAGTGAAACCACCAGACACCACGATGTTCAGGATCCTACCATGTTGATGGATTGTGGTAGTATGGTTTCTCTTGCATATTAGGTCTCTGATGAATGTATGAAGATGGTGGCATGGCAAGTGACTTTGGGGTTTCAGGTGTTTTTAACTGAAACGTTTTTGGAGCTACAAGTTTCTGTGATTCTGTTTTCAAATTACCCAGATTTTGAGAAACTGTTTTATCTAACTGACTTTCATTAGCTTGTCTTTGGGTAAAATTCGGAATGACAGAAACTGGTTGGATTTTTTCGCTGAATGGAAGAGATGGAAAATCACCAAGCAGTCTTTTTTTTGGCTGGTTTTGTTTCACTTGTATTCAGACTCATGTTATCAGAAAACCTGCTTAACAAGTCACCGACTTCTGTTTTGCTATACTTGTTCGGTAATGTGTTTTGATCCATTAGATCTGAATTAGAGAAAGAAATATAGCAGGCAGATTGTATGGTAGGTTCAGTGGATTGATTTTGGAAGATGACGCTGGATTAGTGAGATACTAGTTTGGTAATGTATTTTGATCCATTAGATCAAGAAGAGATGGAATCCCACTGGCTACTACAGTTAGCACTGTATTGTGTTCGTTAGCATTTTTAACTGGAAGCGTGTTTCCAGAAAATATCTACATTAGAGAAAAAAATATACAAACGCTCGGTTAGTGGGATACTTTATTGAAGATCGTCTGAAAGGTTGATTTTTTTCTCGATGAATTGAAATCTTTGTCATCTCTCTCTATACGATCTTTGCGACCTTCTATTGTGCCTCCTTCCATGTGACCTTAGCCTGCTTCTTGATCTGTCTCTCGATCATTTCTTGGTCTCTCTTTCGATCCATTTTGTGACCTGTCTTTGGATTCATTTATTGGATTGTCATTGGATCCATTTTTTGGCCTGTCTTTTTACCTAATTCTTGATCTGTTTCTGACTTATTTCTTGACCTTTCTTTTGAACCATTTTTTGATCTGTTTCTTGACCTACTTCTAGATTTGCATTTAACTGACAGATCAAGTTGTTGATCATTACTTTTTTTAGAGTAACATCATCATTCAGTTTTTCTTTTTCTTCAATTTCAATGACGTCAGAATATACCTTTTCTTCCTTTACAAATTGTACATCATCGTTTGCACTATCTTGTTCCTCTTTGTCGGCAACAACAGGACTCCGTAACAGCTTTCTGAGGAGCCTTTGTCTGATCGGCATCTGGATGCTTGTCGCTATCCTCCTTTTTACGCTGTCTCTGCTCATCATGATCTGAACTTCTTTTCCTCTTTTCTCTTACCCTGCTCAAACTTCTCGGCAGTTGTTTATTCGGCTGATCTTCGAACGGTTCGTACGGCTCCTCATTGTCTGCACCTGTGTTTTGAGTAATCAAGGAAATATTACATGAAAAAATATATATGATATGAATAAAACAATGGTTTTTCACAGTTTTAATAGTCTAAAATGTAAACGGTCCCCTTACAGACAAGCTTTGGAGCAGGTGCCGACAATATTTCAATCGTTTGAGGTTTTTCGTTTCATACATTTTTTCTTCATCTGCTTCATCAGTTGTGCTTGATGTGTCTCTGGAAACCTGATTTTCTTTTAACTCTAGTTAGAAATACTTCCAAACTGAACATTTTATTAACAATAATAATCTTAAATAAATCAACAAACATATTCTAATTATTTAAGTTTAAAATACAATTACTAGTGTCAACAATTGTTATTATAGCGACACGATTATGCGTGGTCATCATGCACCAGCACCATCCAGGTTCAGAAATCATCATTTCTGAAACTCGTCTCAAGACAGAAAGTCTACAGTTGCTACAATTCTCTGCAATTGCTTTCAGAAAAATTGTTTTCAAGCACATTTGTTTTTTGGCCTAGATAGAGAGGTCTGCAGACTTGAACCATGCTACTCTTTTTAACTGTAAAATTGAATTAGAAAAACCCCAAAACTGGAAATCGTACCACATTGAAATTCAGAATATTATATGTTGCATCTACTTCTGTTTTATTCTGTTCATCATGAACATAAATTATAATAAATTATTTTAAATTGAAAAAGAAAACTCACACTTTCCATAAACGGGGTAGGGAATGTTGATTCTGAAGCAGCGAGAACGTCCTAAAAGCAGCACCAACAATTAAATTGTGACTTTCTCTTAAAAATAAAAAAAATATTTTGAATCATAGCTGATACTATCATTAATAAAAAAAATATAATGAGTCGCCAGATACTTTAAAAACGTACATATTAAAATCCTGCGTTTGATGCGGGATTGTGCGCATTATGCGATAATCGCACAATTGTGCGCAATTTTTATCCGATCCTAATAGGTTCAAATAAATTATTTTATTCGATGCGCACTCATTCGCAAATGCGCACAAGAACAAAAGTTGTTTGAAAAAATGGCGCACAAAAATCGAATAATTGTGCACAAAAACCGAATAAATGCGCATATAAAAATATTAACTTTGGTGCAACAAAGCTCAGCAATTTTATATATTTTCAAAAACCTCTGATTTCAAAACTAACAAGAATTTTCTTGACTGTTTGTTGCATAGACTTATAATATATATTTTATTTGGATGGATGTTGAGACTGTAAATGATATTTCACAGAAGTTGTAGCTTTTTTGCCCATTTTGAAACATTTATTACAAAGATTACATTTCGCTGTGTAACCATCGTTAGGATTTACTCCTCTTAAAATACCTCCATACAATGTTACTTGACTTTTTATTATATTTACTTTTGCTTTCTACACTGTAACCGCTAACATCATCCTCAGAACCAGTCGCTGACATTGAGAAATTTCAAGGAATTGAAAGAATTTCATAGCAAGCTTAATTGGACGACAAGGAATAGAAGCGGAAAAGAAAGATAGAAACGCAATCGTATGAGTGTTGTCGGCATTGATATATACTATACCAATGGTATAGTATATATATGGTATAGTATATACTATACCAATGGTATAGTATATATCAATGGTTGTCGGTGTCGGTAAAACAGAAACAAGAAGTTCTTTTAGAAATTTTTTATAATATATATCATTTATTAATCGCTTAAAACAAAACAAATTTTGATCGAAAGCGATCGCGTAGGAAAAGTAAGCTATTATAAAGAAAGCAAGTATGTTTTTAATTTAATTTTAAATTCATGAAGAGTTGTGGATTTTCTAATAGATGTGGTATTGCGTTCCAGGCTGTCGGTCCAGCAACGGAGAATGCTCTGTCTGAGAAGGCGCGATGAGTCCGAGGGACAGTAAGATCCCGTCGGGAGGAGGAGCGAAGTCTCTGTCTGCCGGGGCAATCAGAGCATAGAATGAGGGACTCTAGTAGATATACTGGAGAGCGATTATTGAAGATTTTATAGATTAGAAGACAGAGCTTGAAGATGATCCTGGAGGAAATAGGAAGCCAACATAGTTGGCGTAAGATTGGCGAGATATGATCCCGGCGAGAAGCATGAGCCACCAGACGAGCGGCCGAATGAAGAACAGAAGTGTAGGGGTGAAGAGTCGTAGCTGGAAGTCGTGCGAGGACAGCATTACAGTAGTCCAGTCTTGAGAGAACAAGTGCTTGGACGATAGTTTTAAGAGAGTAGTGGTCGAGAGACGGTCTAATTTGATGAATACGGCGAAGATGAAAGAAACTAGCTCAAGCAACTGATGAGACATAAAGGGACAAGCATAAGAAGCTGTCAAATAGATACAGGAGAAATTGTTGTGTTTGCATCCAGGGTTAGGGAACGGTTTTCAAGGAAACAGGTGGAGGATCTTTTCCGATGAAGCCAGATAAGTTCCGTTTTAGCAGGATTCAAAGAAAGACGCATGGAGGCGCTCCATGATCCAATTTCAACAACGCATGCGGCAAGTCTAGTACAGGCAGTGGGGACATCATGAACAGTAGAGTGAGTGTAGAGTTGTGCGTCGTCGGCGTAGAGTTAGAGTGAGATGCCACGGGAGACTGCTATATGGTAGATCTCAGTAGCATATAAAACAAAGAGTAGGGGTCCAAGAATGGAACCCTGCGGAACGCTAGAAAGAACTCTGGAGACCATCGACTCATCATCCCCCATTCGGACGACCTGGGTTCTGTCGGAGAGGAAGGATGCAATCCATAGGAGAGCATTAGATGAAATTGAGCTGGTGATGCGCAGTAGCTGGAGTAAGAGCCCGTGATCAACACAGTCGATGGCGGCACTGAAATCGAGGAGAAGCAGTGCGGTCACTTGGTCTTGGTCGAGTGCATGGAGGGCATCGTTATAGATTTTCAGGATCGCTGATTCTGTTGAGTGAAAGCGGCGAAAGCCAGATTGAATTGGAGGAAGTAAACCATTTACTTCAATGTGTGTAAGGAGTTGAACATATATGACTCGTTCAATAAGTTTTGAAACAAATGAGAGATTAGAGATTGGTCGATAATTTTTTGGATCGTCAGGATCAAGTGTCGTCTTCTTAAGCTTTGGAAAAATTATTGCCTTTTTTTGAGATGTAGGAAGTTGTGATATTTTAGTTATGAAAATCATTTTAGTTTTAGTTTTAGTTAGATTTGGCTAAAGTCATTTTTATTTTATTTAGTTTTAGTTTTCATAAATGCCATTATTTTAGTTTTTATATAGTTTTGGTGCTATCATTCTAGTTTTGTTTAGTTATTATTAGTTTTTTCCGATTGAATATTTTGCTTATTCAATACAATGAATATTAACTGTCCATGTTGCGTCTGCCAGCTGTCAAAATCCCACAAACTGAGAAAAGTTGCTCCGCAAAAGCTTGGGAAGCTGGTGCCGATATTAGATCCAGAACTGTTGCTTCTGGTACCAGAACTCAATTGAGGTGAGGCTGTAATTATATGGAGATGAGCTGATTTCTTTAATAGAGTGAGTGAGATGGTTTTTTAGCAGCGCACCATCCACATCAAGAACCACTTACCTTGTTGACTGTCCAGCCAGTTTTGCTGAAAGCAGGGGAAAATCTTTCATCGTTGAGTGGACTGTCGACAATTGCGGTTGACTTGATGGCTGCTTATGTAGATAGGGTTGGAGTTCAACCTATACACATAAAATATGTTTCGACTTAAAACAAATTACATAAATAAGTTAAAATCAAGTAATTCTAAAAAAAATTATCATGCTAGCTACATTATCGAGAGTACTTATACTATCAACTATATTACTATATTACCTTATAGTATAGTAAAGTAAACTATAGTAGCAAATTAAAACTAACCATCAATTCGAATCTTCTTGCTTGCATTGACACTCAATTGATTTTGTCCAACTCAATCATGTCATTAAAAATTTCTTTGTGGTGATGTTGAGATGGTTTTTAAGATTAGTCGGATTCTCAGTTGCAGCAAGTGCGACGCATTTTGAACCATTCGCTAAAGCCACGAGACATCGACTTTTGTTTTCTGTTTCTTCAAATTTAAAATAAGTCCACACACTGCTGCCCCGCTTGCGACCAGAAAACTGTTTAACTAAACTTGCCAAATTAATATCGGTTGCAAAAACAACAAACCAACATCGGTCAGTTTCATTGCCTCCATAATATTTGGCAAGGCGGTCAACATGAATTACTTTCATCTTAGTACGTTGGCCCTTTTGAATCCGGTAAATGACATCATTGATCTTTTTAATAATTCTATATGGTACTTCCCAGTCTTGTTGAAGTTTAGGTAATTTTTCAATTTTGCGTTCAGGATTGTAGAACCACACCAAATCATTTTCTTTAAACTCTTTCATATTTGATTGGCGATCATACCGAGTTTTCACTCTGTCGCTGGCTGCCTACGAATGAATTTCATTTATCCGAGCCCGCAATTGTGCGGCATACCCGCTTTCCGATTCTACTTTGTCTCCCGGACTTCCAAACATAAGATCGCAAAGAAGTCGTATTTCCCGTCCAAATAACATTTTACTCCGGGTGGCCTTCGTCGTGTTGTGAACCGATCCTCTGTAAGCCATCAAAAATAACGGAATGTGTTTATCCCAATGAACTTGGTTTTCACCGACCATCTTAGACAAATGCTGTTGAATAGTTCGATTAAATCGTTCCACCACACCGTCAGATTTAGGATGAAGGGGAGTTGTGCGGGTTTTATGTATGCCCAAAACAGCCACATTTCTCTAAACAATTGTGAATCAAAGTTCCTGCCCTGATCTGAATGGAGCTCTATTGGTACTCCATAGCGACTAACCCAGCCATCAACAACAACGTTTACAACTGTCACTGCTTCTTGATTAGGTATAGCAAAAACTTCTGGCCATTTTGTAAAATAATCTATGACCACAAGAATGTACTTATTGCCAGATTTTGACACTGGAAATCTAAATCAGCAGGTCCATTTCCACCAATTCTTTTAAAAGGAGAACCTACATTGTACTGTTGTAAATGGCCCTTTTTGTTTTAGCGTGTGGTCCTTTACTAGCGGCACAGGTATAACATTTTTGACACCATTCCTCTACATCCATTTTACAGTATACCCAATAAAATTATTATAATCATCATCGTCACTTTCATCCTCATCGTTTTGCATTTCGTTTTCAACATTCTTTTCATTTTCTTTAGATTTGTTGTCGACGTCCAAACCGACTGTATTATTGTCACCATCTTTGCCAGGCTCGTCATCACCATCTTTTCCAGGCTCGTCATCACCATCTTTGCATGGTTCATCTTGAACATCTTTGCTTGGTTCATCTTGAACATCTTTGCAAGGTTCATTATCATGACCGTCTTTGACAGGCTCATCATCATGACCTTCTTTGCATGGTTCATCTTGAACATCTTTGCATGGTTCATCTTGAACATCTTTGCATGGTTCATCTTGAACATCTTTGCATGGTTCATCTTGAACATCTTTTTATGGTTCAGCTTGAACATCTTTGCAAGGTTCATTATCATGACCGTCTTTGACAGGCTCATCATTATGACCATCTTTGCATGGTTCATCTTGAACATGGCTCATCATCATGACCGTCTTTTTTGTTTCCGCAACTGTTTGTGTCACCATTGAGGAGTTCAAGACATGTCTTCATTTCCTGCTATGCTGCTCTGTTTTCCTCCTGTGCTGCTCTGATTTCTTCCGCCGTATTGTTCAGAGCCTCCATCAATTCATTTTCTGTTTCGAATTCGTACTCTTCTGGGTCAAACCCATGGTCCTCCAATGACGTCCGGAGGCGGTCCACGAGCTCAGACTTTCTCCCTTTATCACTGAGCTCTCGTTTTCTAAGTTCCCGCCTCATCTCGATTATCAAAAGCTCATCCAATGCTTTCAAAACCATTCTTGTATCCCACTTCTGACCCCAATGTTACGATATCACCAAATCGTATACCGGACTCAATAGAATGGTTTTTTAATTCAAGGTATGATAATAAATGAAGCTTAATAAATCCTATTTATACCTTCTAATATAATAATAATAATGTCTATAATAATTGTTCTAAATCCTTTAACGTCTATCGATATATATATATATATATATATATATATATATATATATATATATATATATATCTGGTCATACCAGAACTAAACTGTCTCGTAGGTTAACAATGCATCTGCAATCCGGCAGTATTCGACAGCATTCTGAAACAATACATCATCGAAAACTCACACGTGAAGTTCTCGTTGCTAATTCGAATATTGTTGTTAAAGAATACGATCCTCTTCGACTTAAAATAAAAGAAGCTCTTTATATCCAGAAACTCTGCCCTTCAATTAATAAACAATTTGAAAAGTTTTCTACAACTCTTAGATTATTTGGATTCACTGAGGACAATTGCTTCACGACCAAATTTTGAAAAGAGTTACAATGTTTTGACTGCCTCTGACAATGTTGACACTTCGATTAACGGAAATAGCATGGGTCCTGTTGATCTTTCAAATGGTCATCTTCTCGATACCTTTTCTAACGCGACTCTTGATGTTTCCAATGTTAATGAACTCCACGACATCGGTAACTGCTGCTCTGTTGATCTGTTTCAATCACTTGATAATTCTCTTGAGACAGAAAGTTCTTGTTCTTTCACGACCGTTGTTGATGACTTGGATCAACCTGTTAGTGCAGATGATGCCGCGCGCAACTGTGTCGAAGAAGAATGTCCGATTGATGACAATTATTCGTACTCATCCAGTTCCTTCCTCCATTTACTTTCAAACGAGAACATCACTGTTCGACGAAAGAGGAGATATTCTTGATTTTATTTATTTAAATATCTTATGTAATTTCGACTTAATTTAATCCTTTATTATCATAATACTTGCTTTTATTATTATTATTATTATTATTATTATTATTATTATTATTATTATTATTATTATTATTATTATTATTATTACTATTATTATTATTATTATTATTATTATTATTATTATTATTATTATTATTATTATTATTATTATTATTATTATTATTATTATTATTATTATTATTATTATTATTATTATCATTATTATCATTATTATCATTATTATTGTTATTATTATTATTATTATTATTATTATTATTATTATTATTATTATTATTATTATTATTATTATTATTATTATTATTATTATTATTATTATTATTATTATTATTATTATTATTATTATTATTATTATTATTATTATTATTATTATTATTATTATTATTATTATTATTATTATTATTATTATTATTATTATTATTATTATTATTATTATTATTATTATTATTATTGTTTTATCCTTTAATTAAACGCTTTTAATTATACTTATTTTATCCTCATAACTCCAGTTTATTTTATGTACGTTAATTTAATCACAGTGTTAAATTCGATTATTTTTTTTTAATATCCGTCTATTAAGATAATTCCATGAGGATATTAGTTTATCTGTATATTAAGTTATTACATGATTTCTTATCCTTTGCCTCTTTTTACGCGATTGTATTTACAGACTCTGAAGATGGCGAAAGCCGAAACGGTCCGTAAGTCTGAAATAAAGAAAGTTTTAAATGTTAATACTTTTCTTAATACGTCTTGCAGTAGACAAAAAATGTTGTTCCGAAATATTGAGAAAGTATCTAAAAAACTCATAGCGGTTAAATGGAGACTCATTTTTAATCGAGCTTGTTTTAAAGAAAATCTTATGCCATCTTACATTATTAATATATATATATATATATATATATATATATATATATATATATATATATATATATATATATATATATATATATTTTTTTTCTTGTACGCAAACTTTTTCGCTAAAGACTCAAAACGTCGAAGGGTAGCCCGTTGTTCGGAAGATAGACTATTAACGAATTCCTTGTTTGCAGCCGTATTTAATCTTATTTGTAAAAAATTTAAAAAGACAATTATGTTATAAAATAAACTAAAAGGTGTAACTTATAAGTTTAAAGTTATAAACAGGGCTAACCTGTTTCGACAGTTAGTTTGTCATCATCAGAGCCCAAAAAGAAACAAAACATGGATATAATAATGAAAAGTGAAATTAGTTAAAACCGATAATGAAATAAAATAATAATATTTATTTTTCGAGAATGACATGTTAATTTATTTTACTATAGGGAGATATTAAAAATAAATTATATAATAAAACTGTTATACTTTCAAAAAAAATGGTCGAAAAGCAAAATCTATTAATTGTCAAACGACAGATCTACTTCACATCTCGCGCAACCATGACATTGTTAAAACGGAAACCATCTCTGAAGAATTGCCAAAATTAAATTAATTAATTAAAATGCCACGTAATTTTACACAAAACGTTATCGTCGACGTCGCATAGTTATATTGTCACAATGCAGAACTGCCGCCATTCTTGCCAAAAGAACATTTTCATCATTAACTGCTTCATTTATCGAAACAATCTCATCAGCACTGTCGTCACACAATGTCGCATCTACCGAAACCCGATCGCACGTAGATGACGAGTTGTCGCGGACCGGCTGGCCAACGCTTTCGTGTCGAGAGCCGTCACTGCTCTCACCGCCGCCACTTTCAGGGTCCACGATATGATCCATAGCAGATGTCGACATGGACGAGGGGCCGATATCTAAGTTATCTTCAACAGGATCACCCTGGGTACAGGTAGAAGTTAATTTTACCGAAGAATTGTTAAGTTTGGGCTTTATTTTTTTGACCTCACAAGTTAGAGTTTTATAATCTCCAAATAGTTGTAATGTGAGATTAAAGGCATCTCGCTGAATGTTCATGATAGGTGCTTCTCTATGTATATATAAGGCCTCCTGTATTTTTAACCGCAATATATCATTAGAAGAAGATAGTATTGTAGTATTTTCATTCGATATTGATCTTGTAAGAGGAATGGCTTTGTGTTCACGTAGGAAGTGAGCACGGATACCCCGCCCTGAACGTGCATCGTCAATCTTCTAGCCAGAGTTGTTCGAGTATGTCCAATGTAACTAGTTTTATTATCGTGTTGGAAAGGGCATTGAAACTGATAAACTACGTTGGTTCTCTTGAGAAAATTAGAATTAGCCAGATTATTTTTCATAACTAGTTGATGAGTTTTTTTTTAGTTTTTTAGTAGATTATTATTTTTAACTGGTTGGTATCAGGAGAAGTGACAAAGACATTGATTGAGATAATATCTTTAAGAACCTTTCCATCAGTCTCCAGTCCTCCATGCACTTGGGCTCCATAGTATAACGCTATTGGAAGTTTTTTCCGCAATCAGCAACAACTCCCATAGTATTTGCAAAGTTTTTGTCCAAAAACACCTGTATAGTTTATCTATTTCAGTGTTTGTAAAATTATTATTCACCAGTAAAGTTTTAATTTTTTGAGTCTCGCGATCAAACTCAATCGAATTCTCTGCAACAAGGTAGGCTCTGTGTAGGTAGTTATTGATAACATTAACTTTATAACGATCTGGGCAATATCCAAGTGCATTTAAAGTCTCTGCAGTTGAAGACGGCTTCGTATAAACACTCAGTTTCAGACCGGACTCAAACTGAAAGACGAGCGTATCCAGAAATGGTAACTGCCGGTTAATGTCACTCAATTCAAACGTGAAATGTAATACAGAATGTTCCTCAAAAGTATCACGCAAAACCATGAGTTCGGAAACGTCGCGGCAACAGACAAAAATATCGTCGACATATCCGTCCATACAGATGTGGTTGTTGAAGAATACCGTTGAACATGTCCCATATATATATATATATATATATATATATATATATATATATATATATATATATATATATATATATATATAATACACTGTAATTAAATTAACGTACATAAATTTTATGTACGTTAATTTAATTACAGTGTCTAAATTTGATTATTTTTATTAATATCCTTCTATTAAGATAATTTCTTGAGGATATTAGTTTATTTGTATATTTAGTTCTTATATGTTTTCATATATATATATATATATATATATATATATATATATATATATATATATATATATATATATATATATATATATATATATATATATATATATATATATATATATATATATATATATATATATATATATATATATATATATATATATATATATATATATATATATATATATATATATATATATATATGGAGATTTTTTATTGAGGAGTTTAGATAGAGATGACCACCTATTCCTAGAGCTAGATGGTATTGCAACTCGTACCAAGAACCCTTAGATAATTTAGAACGATAAGCTTGCTCAGCTTTACGTGCAGATTGCTTCAAGAGAACACAATCACGATCAAACCAAGGAGCTTTTTTAGAAAAGAGTCGAAACATAAATGTCTCAAAAGGAACCAAAGTATCCAGTATAGATGAAATTGTCAGATAAAAGAATTAACATCAGTGAAAGAAGAAGAAGAAAAACCAAAGGTGAGAAATAAATTTGAAAATTGAGTTTTATCAAATCTAGACCAGCACCTTTTAGTGACTAAAGTAAGATTATTTAAAGGTTGTGATAGAGGTAAGATGAAAGAAATAAAGTAGTGATCAGTAAAGTGGAGATTAACAGGTGAAAGATTGCTTATATTAGAGAAAAGAGTAGAAATAATAAGATCCAATGATTATGATCCCCGATTATAAGTCGGAAAGTCACAATGCTGAAAGAAGTTAAAAGTAGATAAGATTTCATGAAATTGAGAGACAAAAGAGTCCTTAGTTTTATTAATAGGAATATTAAAATCCCCAATGATAAAAGAAGGAGTAGATATAGAGAAAAGAGATTCAGAAAGGTTGTAGAAATTCTCCAAAAATTGTGGTTTAGAGCATTTAGGAGGCCTATAGATACCTATTAAATTGAACTTAAAAGAATTAACTTTAACAGAAGTAAAAAGGCATTCAAAAGATGAGAATTTAGTAAAAGAATTGAGAGAGACAGATTAGGAAGATTTGAAGAGAAGGCATATGCCACCATAGGAAGAATGTTGAGCAGAAAAAAGATTGTAGTAGGCCTAGCCTGCTCAACAAAAGAGAAGCCAATAGGAACAGAAGCAAGGAGAGAAGGAGAAGAAGCAGATTCATGCCAGGTCTTAGTCAGGAGAAAGAGATCAAGATAGTTAGACAGGGCCAACTCCGAGATAAAGAGTGATTTATTATTTAGAGAACGAATATTAAGAGTGGCCTTAATGGCTAGAACTAGGATTATTATTATTAATATTATTAGGATTATTATTAGTTTTAGTTTTAAGATTGTTTATTTTAAGAAGAGGTTTTGATATAAAAAGATCAGGGGAAGAAGAATTACATTTAGCTATACGTTTAAATTTCCTGATATAGTTTGGGTTAAGAATATCAAGATAATAGATCTTACGGCGAACAGTGCGGATAGGCAAAGTAGAAGATTTAGAGAGGCTCAATGAGAAATCCCTAGAGTACATTATTAGAGAAAGAAAGGTTTAGAAAAGGGAATACAAAAGAAAAGAAAAAAACTCAGATTCCACGTGAAACAATAAAACAAATCAAATTCAATTTCGCTCATGAACCGAAACGCCATGACACCACGGCGTTACAAGCATTTGTGCTGATAGATAATGCGCTCACTCGATAACAAATGTATTATTTTGTACGTCCGAATAGTGGTGAAATTATTCGGACGTACGTCCGTATAGTAGTGAAAGTATTCGGACGTACGTCCGTATAGTGATGAAAGTATTCGGACGACAGTCTCAATAGACACTTCCAATGGGGGGTGGTGAAAGTACCTATTTTTGATGGTTCGGTGGTATGGTCGGTGTACAAGCAACAGTTCGAGGCAGCTGCCACTGCGAATAACTGGGTTTCAAGTGAGGCAAATGAAACTGCATTAACAATGACTCTGTGAGCGAAAGCTTTGGAAATTTTTCAGACTGTTTCTGAAAAAGATGACTAGCCAACCCTAACAAAAGTTCTTGTGTGTAGGTTCGGAAATGAACATTTACATGAAATGTACAGAATCCAACTCAAAACTCGAAGAAAAACCTGTGAAAAGTCAACAAGAGGTCAAGGCGGATGTGAAGCGTCTGCACATCTAGCCTACCCGACTGCCACATCTGATCTACTCAATTTCCTCGTTTCCGATTCTTTTGTGGATGCCATTGCTGATCTTGAATTGAAGAAAGCAATCCTTACCAGTGGAAAACACAGAGCTGGCGAAGCACTGGTATTTGCACTTTTGTGTGAAGCTGCAAGCACACACATCTAGTAGTGCTCAGTCAGTTAGGTGCTAGGTTATGATAATTTGAACAAACTAAATAATGTAATAATGTTTAAAACATCAAAATCGTGAAAATAACAGTTGTTGAAAAAAATAAGCTTACAGAAATATTCTAAAAAAGCGTTAAAAGATAGGAGTTGGTAAAATGGCTGACTCACGATCATGAACGTAGCGTCCAAATACCATATCCTGACAATGCTCAAGAATTCCAGTTGTTTATCGATGGCAAAAATAAATGTTGCCTTTCTTTCACCACAATGTCTCCTCTTAAGAAAATATCCGGTACAAATTTCCGTTCAAGGACAAAATTAAGTTCTTGAGAAGGGTTTGGTCGTAAACGAGATCTGGTTCTATTAGCTCATCTTATTAATTAATTATTATTATTTTAGTGTATCTAAAACAAAACAAGAGTCTTGCACTAAGAATGCCATTAACAATATGTCAAATTAAAAAAGTGTTTTTTTAACAATGCTCTGAAGTCCTCATTTAGAACAGCACTTCGGATAGATTTAGGTAGTTGGTTCCATGCACCGGGCCCGGCAACGGCGAATGCTCGTTTACCGAAACTTCGACGAGTTCTTGGGATGACATCGTCACCATGGGAGGACGAACGTAGATGTTGACGACCAGAATGAGAGGAGCACAGGCTTATCATCCGTGTCATGTAGTAGGCAGGGGCACGATTTGTTAAGATATTGTAAACCAGTAAGCAGAGTCACTCTTTCCGGTGGGGGAGCGAGTGTAGTTGGCGGAGAAGAGGCGTGATGTGGTCCCGTCGAGAGATGCCACCGACAAGACGTGCAGCAGAATTAAGAACCGCAGTGAGCGGGCGAAAAGCAGTCATCGGCAGGCCTGCAAGGACCACGTTACAATAATTTAATCTAGAAACAACGTGAGCCTGGACCAAAATAATAGGAGCAAACACGCTTTTGAGTTTTTTTATGAGCCAGACAGCTGCAGTGTCAAGCTCACACTGTTCATTCCTAAGGCGATTGAGTAGGCACTCGACCTCCTCGGAAGTGATATCGTCGAAAGCAGCCAAAACCGGAACATCGGCCGGGCAAGAACTGAAAAGCGGAGGTCGACGAATGTCCTCAATCCTGAGCGTGAAGTAGTCAAGCAATGCATCAGGAGCAAGACCACTAGCAGAAATGTCAGTGACTGGATTAAGAAGAGAGTTCATAGGCAGGTAGTAACTAAAAGCGCTGAAGCTTCCAAAACCCTTAATGGAGGACCTGAAGTTGTTTCTGTGGATAATACATATGCCTCCTCCACGAGGCCCGCGGAGGCTAGCGAGGTCAGCATCGAGAGGCGACGGGCGAGGTCTGTCCAAAGCCTGGTAACCAAGAGGGGTTGAGGCGATTAGAGAGGGCGAAAAGGAAGACTCATGACATGATCCGACGATACACATGATGTCTATTTTGGAAGAGATTAGGAATTCGCTTATTGTGGCGGATTTATTTCCAATTGAGCGAGCGTTCCAGACAGCGAGATTGCATCTTGTAGAAGGGCGACTTCCGTGGTCTTTAGAAGACGAGCCCTTAGAATCACTATAGATGATGGCTACATGTGGCATAGAGGGTTTGGAAAACAAGTGTCGAAACCGACCTGTTCTATTTCCTCTGTAATGGCGTTTTTGTATGCCATAACGAATTAATGCGTGTTTTCTCAAGATGGAGTTCGCGAGACAGCGTGTAATTTCCATCACGAAGAGAATACAATTCAGAGCGCGAGAGAAAACGCCGCTCGTTTGTAAACATTGCTGAGTAGTTAAGCAGTAAACGTCGAAAAACCGTATCCAAGAAAACAAAATGTTTTTTCGGTAGTTTCAAGACTGACAAGAACAGACTTTCAGTAACGAAAACGACAGAACAGAGCAAAAACACAGCACTCGACATAAAGGCAGCCATTAAGCAAGTCGCCTAGGCAACCATGTCCTGACTGACTGACTGATTGACTGACTGACTGACTGACTGACAATCAACGCCGAGCTCAAACGCCTCATCCTAGGAACGTGAAATTTGGAAATTATATTACTTTTATTGCGTAAGCATCAACTAAGAAAGGATTTTTGAAAACTTTGCTCCTGAGGAAAACAAACTTTTTTCTAAAACAATGTATATCTCGAAAACCAAAAATGAGGAGATTTTGAAATTTGGTATATGGATTCTTCTTGAAAAATAAAAAGATACGTGTTTTACCATTTTTTGAAAATTCTGTTTCCCGGACCTCAAATGTGGGTTGGAAAATTGGGTTATTTGGTTTTTAAAGTAGCTGCTACTCAAAAACTGTGAATGCTACAGGAGTAAAAATTAGTATTTAGTTTCTACTCCAAAAATAATAAAATACGTGCTTTAGCATTTTTTTAAAATTTAATTTCCAGGACTTCAAATGTGGGGCGGTGGGGTTATTTGTTTTTTAAAGTAATTGCTACTCAAAAACTGTAAATACCACAGATGTAAAAATTAGTATTTAGTTTCTATTCTAAAAATAAAGATATACGTGTTTCACCATTTTTTACAAGTTTGGTTTCCAGGAGTTCAAATAAGGGTGGAAAATAGGGTTATTTGGTTTTTAAAGTAACCGCTACTCAACAACTGTAATTGCTACAGATGTAAAAATTAATACACCTATGGATGCACGGTTCAAATTCTCTAATTTCATGCGAGCGAAGCCGCTACGGGCGCTGCTAGTCATTAATAAATTCTTAAAGAAAACAAAAAAAAACTGCAGACGGAAGATAGTCAAAAAAAGTTTTGCCTGCGGCGGGCTTTTCTCTTTTTTGATACTTGAGCCCTCCCGAGATTTCTCACAGGTTGCGCAAAATATTTTCAATTAATCGAAACCTTTTTTAATGTATATATATATATATATATATATATATATATATATATATATATATAATATATATATATATATATATATATATATATATATATATATATATATATATATATATATATATATATATATATATATATATATATATATATATATATATATATATTAAACATATGATAAAAAAACATGTTTCAAAACCTAATACCAATAACTCATCAAATTCTTGTATAATTCCATTATATTATGCTAATCAGATGTCTAATAATTATAAAATAGATGAAAAAGTGTTGAAAAACATTGTGTATGATAATATTAAGGTTGTAAATAAAGATAATACACTCAAGTTACACATCTATTATAACATTGGAAAAACTCATAATCTTTTAATTAAAAATAGTATAAATAATGTTTCTAGCCCTGTAGCACAAACCAACCTAGTGTACCAATTTTCGTGTCTGTTTCCACATGGTCAGGTGGAAAATTACATTGGTCATACTACAACCACTCTGTCTCGTAGATTGACTATGCATTGTCAAAGTGGTGCCATATACCAACATATGTCAACACAACATTCAATCAAACCATCACATAAATTTCTAATTGATAATACCAGTATCCTAATGAAAGAAAATCAACCCATTAAGTTAAAATTAAAAGAAGCTTTAGCCATTAATAAATGTAAGCCTTTAATTAATAAACAATGGTATTTTTTTTATTTAACTCTTAAACTTTTTGGTTCTATAAATAGTAACAATAATAATAATAATAATAATAATAATAATAATAATAATAATAATAATAATAATAATAATAATAATAATAATAATAATAATAATAATAATAATAATAATAATAATAATAATAATAATAATAATAATAATAATAATAATAATAATAATAATAATAATAATAATAATAATAATAATAATAATAATAATAATAATAATAATAATAATAATAATAATAATAAATCCTCTTCACCTACCTCGTCTCTAAATCACTTTCGGTTTTGGTCTAACAACCCATGCTCGCTCAATAAAGATAAACGCGATGAGCTAACAGCAAGAATAGCAGCCCTCGACCAATCGCTTAGACCACATGCCATGTTTTTTGTGGAAACGTGGTTTAACGAATCCTCAGACACCTCCATAGCTGGCTATCAACTGCACCGTAAAGACAGAGAGAGGAGCGCTGGAGGAGGTGTTGCGATCTACGCTGTGGATAAAGTTGTGACCAGTGAGACCGGCATTCCTCAGCTCAACTCTCCAGCTATTGAACAAGTCTGGCGAGTCATTTGTTTCTGTGGAGAAACTTTCCTCGTTGGTTGTTTATATCGCCCTCATGACTTGAACGACGACTATCTCACACAATGTATTGCTTCAGTCACAACAGCTCGTAGCTCACTTTCCGCCTTGAGCTGCTCATTTATGTTGCTCTATGGCGATTTTAATTTCTCTTACACAAAATATGCTCCAATCGACGTGGGTGGTGGCGTGGGTGGTGGCCCATATAGGTAACGAACATCCTAGTGACATTAGATTTCAAGAGTGCCTCAACGACTGGCACCTTACACAGCTTGTCACGTTTCCCACGTACCGCTGTAATCGTTATGTTACACCTAGCAGCACTCTTGACCTCATTATTACCAACGACCCCGACCGAGCTATCGAGATACTTGAAGCTGACTCACTTGGATACACGCCCATGGGCCAATCCCATTGCTTTATAACCGGTCGGTTCGCTGTGGCCGGTCTGAACAATTCACGTGTTTCTCCGTCGCACAAACGTTTTATATGGAGCAAAGCTGACTACAATGCGCTGTCATCTCGTATTTCAAACACCGACTGGGAAAACTTATTTGATGGCCTTTCAGTACCTGAAACTTATCAGCTTCTTATCGACCGATACAACGAAGCGGTTGCACTACACATCTTATCTACAACAACTCCATTTGTCCGGAAAAAAGAACCTTGGGTAACGCCCGAAGTTATAAAAGCAGTTTGTCAAAGACGACATCAACTCTATTCAGACAGCCGACGGCACCATAACTGCGGACCGTGAAAAAATCTGTTCTTCACTCAATGACTATTTTCAATCTGTTTTTGTCATCGAACTGAGGGTTACATGCCTGCTTTTACAGATCGCACCGAATCAATCTGCGATGTAAATGAAAGTTGTTTTTCTGCAGCTATTCTTCAAAAAAGACTCCACAGCTTAGACAAAACTAAATCGATGGGTCTTGACGGTTTGCACCCACGCGTTCTCAGCAATTGCGCAGCTGCCTTTGCCACACCCCTGGCTCTCATTTACAAGCGCTCCTTCATGTCCGGAGTTATACCGGACACAAGGAGACAATCAAATGTTTCCCCTATCTTCAAAAAAGGCTGCAAGCTCAAGCTATCTAACTACAGGCCTGTCTCTCTCACTCCTGTGCCCTGTAAAGTAATGGAAGGCATTCTACATGAACACATCATGCAGCACTGCGTCGTCAACGGCTTAATCAGCAAACATCAACATGGTTTTCTCAAGAAAAAAAGCTGCTTGACAAATCTACTTGAAACTCGCGACATACTCACTGAAGCTGTTCATTGCGGCTATGTGGCTGACATAGTATATACAGATTTTGCCAAAGCATTCGACAGAGTACCTCACAAACGCCTACTGCATAAACTAAAAGCTTATGGCATCCGTGGTATGCTACTCACATGGATCGAAGCGTGGCTGAAAGATAGGAAGCAGCGCGTTTTGATTGAAGGCTGCGAGTCCGAGTGGAAGAATGTGACAAGTGGCGTTCCTCAAGGCTCTGTTCTTGGTCCACTACTTTTGTGTTATATATTAACGACTTACCGGACACTATCACACATTAATCAAAATGAACGCGGACGACAGCAAAATCATCGGCATCATCAAGTGAGCTTCCGACTGAGGCTGACATTGACCGTGCAGTTGAGTGGTCATTCACTTGGCTAATGCACTTCAATGTCGAGAAATGCAAAATCATGCATGTCGGTCGCTCACACAGAATAACCCACCAATACTCTATGAGACATATTAACGGCACGCGGCGACCACTCGAAGTCACAAAAGTCGAACGTGATCTTGGTGTTCTCGTCTCAGATGATCTAAAGGTCCGAGCACAGGTCGAAAAAGCAGCGTCATCAGCCAATCATATGCTCAGCCGATTCAGAAAAGCTTTCCGCAGCCGCAGCCTCATACTGTGGCGTACACTTTACCTCTCCTACGTCCGCCCACATCTTGAAAAAATCATTGCAACACTAAAACATCAGCCCTATGAACATCGTCTGCAACAGCTTGGGATCACAACGCTACAAGACCGCCGTTCGAGAGGTGACCTGATCGAGCAGTTCATAATCGCCCACAACATCGACGACGTCAGCTTTTCCGTTCCGCAAACTCGAGCAGCCGGCCACACGGCATAAAACCTGCGTGGCCACAACTGCAAATTAGAGCGCCAGTATGTCAGAGGTTGCAAAGAGCGATACAATTTTTTCACAAACCGGATTGTCGCTCCATGGAATGCGCTTACGCAATACACAATTGACGCCCCGACAGTAAACGCTTTCAAGGACCGCATCTCTTAGAAGTCGCGAGTCCTCCAGCTTCTGTCAGTATAGAAGAGCCTGATGTAGCTCCTCTTCATCAAAAATATAACTTTCAGACATTAATTTTTTATGGCTTGATTCTATAGACGTTCTTTTTTTTATATTTTTGGTTCTGATAACAAACAAATTCATTCAATTCAAATTCAAGCGTGCCTTTTTTTCTGTAACAAACTTTCCAGCACTTGCTTGCTCCATTTAGAACCGTTTGCTAACTTACTGGTATTTGCCATATTATTTAAGTTGTTCTATATAATAAATACAACAAACAACAAAATAGGTAATTCAAGCAACACGACCGCACGGTGTAATAAGCTACACCGTATATATAACACCGTAAGAATATATATATTCTTTAATGCACATACTTGCTCGAACTTAAAATCTAAACGTTATTTGGTCTTTGAAGCAAGCAAAATAGATCTGTAACGTCAGCAAATGCAATCAAGACGGCGCTAGTAACTTTACTATGTACTCCAGGCGACACCCGTTGGAATTCTTATTACGACGCAATCTTGACCAACCTTGATCTGGAGCCAAAATTTGAGACAATATGTGATGATTTGAAAATTAAGGGTTTACTGCCAAAACAGAAAAAAATTATCCGCAAGTACTTTTTGGTAATGAAACCTGTTTGTGACGGGTTAGACAAACTTGAGCGAGAAGTTGGACTCGGTTATTTGTTGCCTACATTGTACGTAATGATTAGCAAACTAGGGTCATTGCTCCAGCCCGATAACAATAATTCTGCTCAGCTCAAGTTGTGTGAGCCCTTGGTTTACGCATTAAACATTTCAATAACAGCTCGCTTTGACAAAAATAACAACAAGGAAACCCAGCTTACCGCCGTGGTAAATCCTAGATTCAAATTGTATTGGGTAGACGACCCACATGACCCAACTGAAATTAATCTTAAAGGAGCGTGCTGCTGTGTTGTTGAACTCGACGGAGCCAAGACCATCACCATTTAACAGCATCGATTCATCCACTCCAGAAAACCTTTTCTTCTCGCTTTTTACAAGAAGAGATAAACATCTAGCTCAAGTACCCAAAGACGCAGATTCTCAGATCGAAAAGTATTTAGCAGATCCTGAAATAAATCCTGAGAGTCTTAAAACTTATCCACATATCAGAAAACTATACATTTCATTAAATACCGGTTTGCCATCTAGTGCAGCCGTTGAGCGGTTGTTTTCGTTTTGTAGCAGAGTTTTCGTGCCACTACGTACCCGCATGAGCAGTGAGCATTTTGAAATGATGATGTTTTTGCGCATGGCAAGGTTTTAGTCAAACAAAGAAACAAGATGAGAAAAGATTTTAATGTTTAGGTGTGTTTTCAAACATTCTAAATGGTTTTATTTCTTCGATGTTATTTCAAGCCATTTAAATTTAAAAAAAACTTACGATGGATAATGATATCGATAATGATGATATTGAAAATAAATCAATTTATTAACTTTGAATGCAACGAAATGAGTAATACTGTTGATGTCATATGAAAATATGTTGCTAACGCTACTTTGTAACTTTTTATGAGTCCTTAGCAGAGTAGCGTAACGGTAGCGTTAACGGTAGCGGTAGCGGTAGCGACGCTACTTATAAATTTCAGTAGCGGTCGCGCCGCTACTAATAAGACTGGTAGCGGTAGCGAAGAGCGGCGCTACTTTGAAAAGGACATTTTTTCAAACTTATAATAATAAAATGAATTAAACAGCAGTTAGTTTGTTTTCAATACTAATATGATATTTGTATCCAGTTTTAGCTAAGGAAGCCATGCATCAGTTTCAAAACTTTCTTTAAGTTGTACGACAAAAGAAATAATCTTCAACTTTGATTTCAGGGATGAAGTAAATGAATCCAATATGGGAATAAAAAATTGATTTTTATTTCATTTTTAATATCTTCTGACAAACTTGAAGTGCATACAATAATTTTGTAAAAAAAAATGAATCTCTAGCAAAATCTTGCAATGCTGATGGTTTCGCCATTGTTTTTTAATGTCACGGCCATCCAAAAGCGATATTTCTAGCTTTTCGAAAGTCTTTGAAACATCAGCATATCAGCATATATCTTCTCAAAATTTTCAGTTGTTTTCATGCGCTTAAAAGCTTTCACCAAAGTTTCAACAGCATTGGTGGCAGTCACTGGTTTTCAGTGCCTCGGTTAAATAGCATAAAAAAGTGGATTAAAATGCGGTCCAAACACAGATTTTAAAGTTTTCACTGTTGACAGTAAACCCAAAGTCTACATCATTTGGATGTTGGGTAAACCAATGATGGCCGGAAACAGGGGCGCCCATCCTCCCTGGCTGCTGAAAGCAGACTCCCACATTTCCTTCTTTCTCACGTCTCTTCTCCGTCCCGAATGTAAGTTGAAACTAAAAAAAGATATGGCATACTGCTAAAAATTACCTGTAAATTGACAATATGGCCACATCCAAATGCTAATAAAATAATAAACTTTTTAAATATTTATTGTGAATAAAATAGGCATTGTCTAATAAAGAAGGCGTGCTCGCAGAGTGGGAGTAACACAAGCAATACGAGAAATAATGTCATCATCTTTTAACTGTACAAGCAAGTCTTTTTCTGATGATAATATCATGAGGGCTGACAAATAATCATTTGAAATTAATGATCAAAGTTTATTTCTGATGATTTTCAGTTTACTTTAAGCCCTTACATTGGAAACTGCAAGACAAGCAAAGATGATATACAAGCTGTACAAATTTGGAAAGCCAGATAATTCAGAATGCAATTGCAATAATTTTATAAATGCATATAGTTGCCACTGCCTTGCCTGGTTCAGCTTTGCATCATTTTCGGTGCACGAGCTCAGACTTTCTTCCTTTATCACTGAGCTCTCGTTTTCTAAGTTTCCGCCTCAACTCGAGTATCAAGAGCTCATCCAATGCTTTTAAAATCATTCTTGAAATCTGACTTCTGATCACCAAAATCGTCAAATCGTATTACAGGTCCAGAAGAATGGTTTTCTAGTATATTGGACGATAATAAATAAAGCTTGGTTAATGCTACTTATTCCTTCTAATCTCTTTAAAAATTTCTATAATGATTGTTCTAAATCCTTTAACGTTTATCAATGGGAAACTGATCGTAAAATCAGCGATTTTACATTAATATATATATAAATTTCAAACACGTACCAGCAATGCAACCTTCATAAAAACCACCGACGCTACGATACTTTGACAGCTAACAAAACTGTTTACGTAGAACTCACCTGGAAACAGGTGCACTAAAATTACATGTACATTATTAATATTTAAACTAGCTAAAAAGACAATACCAAAATTTCGTCAGTAGCTTGTGGTGACCGTGACGCATTTATAATTGCATCTTGCAACGCATGTGTCATTCGCCCCACAGGATGCAATGGACCATCGTTTTCGTAACATACAAGTGTCAGCTGACGGCCTATAAATAAGGGTAGCCAACCTAAACACAGGGTTGTTGGTTTTTGATTGCTTTCTTTCTCTGTTGCCTCTCGTTTTGGATTCATTTATTGTTCGTTTATCACTTACTCTCTCTTGTGGATTTTGTCTGTTTTGTAAAAAATAAAGTCTTACGAAATTATAAAGCTTGCGTTGTTAATTATCTTCGTAACAAATATACTTCGGTTCCTAAAGATCCTTGTCCACAATTCGCAAAATTCTTGATATGGTTTTCCAGGAATGAATCAAATTCAGCAAAATAATATATATTATAGTCTTTTAATATATATATATATATATATATATATATATATATATATATATATATATATATATATATATATATATATATATATATATATATATATATATATATATATATATATATATATATATATATATATATATATATATATACATTACATGATTCATTACAAGTCTAGATGGAATGTGTCGTTGTCTATCAGAACGCCTAATGACGCCTCGTGACTGTGAACGTGGTACTACTGATTCTGAGTTTTCAGTAGAAGGGAATGGCGTTGTTGCAAATTCTTGTGTAGGCTGTTCTGGCTGGTGTTCGGTGTCGAGTTGAAAATGAACAGATTTTTTTAAACAGTCTGAATCTTGACCTTTCAGAATGTCTCTTTTTGTGTTAATGTTCTTTTAACATAAAAGAAATGGGGGAGGGGGGAGTGAGAAAAAATCTTACAGTTTCTTATGGGGAAGAGGGGGGTATAACGTTTTCTTACGTAAGTCTATATTTTGACATTTTTCTTTTTTTTATTAAATCAAATTACCCAAGAGATGTTCGAGAAGGAATTAAGAGAGCGCTGTGTAAGCATCTATAAACTTTGCAATACAGACATTAATCATCCTTATTTTGCGTTTTTTTGTTGAAGGGGGGTATTGATAAACCTTACGTAAATTCAGGGAGGGGGTCGACGGATTTTTACAAAATCTTACAACGGAGGGAGGCAAGGAGCGAAAAATTACCTTACGTAATTTATGGACGTCCCCTGACTCGGCAGATTTTCTTTTATACATGCTCTGTTGAATATAACTGCACTTTTGTATTGATTATTTTCTTAACGTAAGACTCCAAATTGCGAATAACGATTTTGCTATTGTATATTTCTAACATCTTAACAATTTACGATTTGCAACTGAGTATGTGTACTATTTCGTTTACTGGTTTTTGTTTTGTTTTGTGTGTACTGTCCGAACGGTATTAGAGGCCGATAGGCCCTTCTGTTTGCAAATAAATAAATAAATAATATTCTTTATTAATTTTTGAAACGGGCTTACTGTACAGTTTCGGCTCGAAGGCCATCATCAGAGCCCTTTAAATAGAAAATAATATAAATAATCAAAAACGGACGAATGTAAAATCGAACTGAAATTGGAATAATGGCGAAACGTATTTACTTAAAACTAGACGATTAGGAAACGAATATAATGCAAACCGATATAGTTGTGATAAAACCAAGCGGAGATAATACAATGTGAGATAAAATTAAACTGAGGTTCATGGTATAAAAAGAGCAGGAATATTACTGTAAAAACATAAAACGTGAAGTGGAGTGAGATTGAGTTAGATATTGTTGAATGTTTGATATGAAATGAGAATCGGTTTTAGAAAATATGTAAACTTACTAGAAATCGACTTCGAAAACGGCAGAGCGACCAGCAAAACGATAAACATGTAGGAAGCCGAAATGAAAGGCTCATTACTCTCGTGAGCCTTTCAAGGTAAGATTCAAATTATTATAAATAACAATAAAATAAATTAAATATTTCTATAACCATTTCAGATCCAAGGACAAATATATCACTTATTAGGAACGCTGTTACCACTACCAGATGCGGATCATCAATTTTTACAAATTTATTTCATGGGAAATTTGGATGCGTAAGTTGAACAGCGTTGTACTCGCAATCCAGCTATTGTGCGAAAATTCCAAACAGAACAATGATATAATCAAAATGTTCAAAATTTCATTGGATTGGATGCCATCTGATTATCAGATAGCCATCATATCGTCATCAGAAAAAAATAATTAATTTTTTAAATATAAGATTTTAATAGATATAACAGAATATCTTTTGTAATAACAGGTGCTGAAGCCAACAAAAAGGGCAGTGCTATGACTTTCTGTTCATACAGACTCATGATTCGTGAAGGTGAAATAAATCACAGTTATCATTAAAGATGACGTAGTCAACTATCTCACAGAATTTTTGAATTCGCTAGAATTGCCTGGACTACCACCTCACAATTTGCTATTAAAAGTGGGTTCAGTCATCGTAATGTTGCGTAACAATAATCAACGTCGACTGTGCAATATAACGAGACTGGCTGTGAGAAAGCTAATGAATAATGTGATTGAGGCAACGATTATAAATGGTAAATACTCAATGAAGAGGATGTTTTGATCCCGAATTAACTGATGACTCCAACTGAATTGTCTTTCGATTTTAAAAGGTTACAATTTCTTGTGCGTCTGGCATTTGCGATGACCAATAATAAATCACAAGGCCAGTCTTTGGAAGTTTGCGGAAACAACTTGGAGTTTCCCTGTTTCCCGAATGGACAATTATATGTTGCATGTTTGCGTGTCGGAAAACCATCATCGCTGTACATTTATGCACCGCGAAACAAAACAAAAAAAACAGTTAATCAGAAAGCTTTACAATGATTAACTGCATTTATCTTTCATGTAAATAAAAGATATTGAATTTCCATACAATAAACAAATAAAAGCTTCTGATTTATTTGTGTATGCACCAGATGGAAAAACAAAAAATATGGTCACAATCACTGAAATAAAAAAATTTCAAATTGGTTTTTGGCCAAAAATGTAAAAATAATTGAGGCAAAGCCAGGCATTCCAAGTGAGCGGAGATGGAATATATATATATATATATATATATATATATATATATATATATATATATATATATATATATATATATATATATATATATATATATATATATATATATATATATATATATATATATATATATATATATATATATATATATATATATATATATATATATATATATATATATATATATACTAGCAGTGCCCGTAGCGGCTTCGCTCGCATGAAATTAGAGAGTTTGAACCGTGCATCCATAGTAGAGATCAATTTTTTAGGTCTCGGCTCGGCCCGTCGACAACTTAGCCCAGCCCGTTTTAAAAACCTAAACTCCTGGCCCGGAACAGCCCGTTTGAATTAGGCCCGGGCTATTCTTACAGGCCTAGAAGTTCTATATACTTGATGAAAAACTTCGGCCCGTCCCACCTTGACTTCAGGTTTGGCCCGGCCCAGCTGAAGACCCTAAAATCACTAAAATATCTATATACTTGGTGAAAAACCTCGGCCCGTCCCACTTTGATTTAAGGTTTGGCCTGGCCCGTGTGAAGACTCTAAAACAACGGCTTGGCCCAACCGGTGATAAACTGGACTTAGCTACTTTTAACCGGCACAAAACTTCAAAATACTAATTTTTACATTTGTAGCACTTACAGTTTTTGAGTAGCAGTTATTTTGAAATCAAATAACCCTTATTTCCACCCCACATTTGAGGTCCTGGAAACCAAATTTTTAAAAAATGTTGAAGCACTTATATCATTATTTTTTGAGTAAATACTAAATACTAATTTTGACATCTGTAGCATTCACAGTTTTTGAGTAGCAGTTACTTTAAAAACCAAAGAAACCTTTTTCCACCCCACATTTGATGATCATGAAAACCAAAATTTCATATATCCTTATTTTTAGAGTAGAAACTAAATACTAATTTTTACTTTTGTAGTCTTTACAGTTTTTGAGTAGTAGTTACTTTAAACACCAAGTAACCCAATTTTCCACCCCACATTTGAGGTCCTGAAAACCAAATTTTCAAAAAATAGTGAAACACGTATATCATTATTTTTAGAGTAGAAACTAAATACTAATTTTTACTTTTGTAGCCTTTACAGTTTTTGAGTAGTAGTTACTTTAAACACCAAGTAACCCAATTTTCCACCCCACATTTGAGGTCCTGAAAACCAAATTTTCAAAAAATAAAGAAACACGTATATCATTATTTTTAGAGTAGAAACTAAATACTAATTTTTACTTTTGTAGCATTTACAGTTTTTGAGTATCAGTTACTTTAAAAACCAAGTAATCCTATTGTCCAGCCCAAATTTAAGGTCCTGGAAACCAAATTTATAAAAAAATGGTGAAACACGTATATCTTTATTTTTAGAATAGAAACTAAATACTAATTTTTAAATCTGTGGTATTTACAGTTTTTGAGTAGCAGTTACTTTAAAAAACAAATAACCCTATTTTCCACCCCACATTTGAAGTCCTGGAAATCAAATTTTCAAAAAATGCTAAAACACGTATTTCATTATTTTTGAAGTAGAAACTAAATACTAATTTTTATTCCTGTAGCATTAACAGTTTTTGAGTAGAAGCTACTTTAAAAACCAAATAACCCAATTTTCCAACCCACATTTGAGGTCCGGGAAACCGAATTTTCAAAAAATGGTGAAACACATATCTTTTTATTTTTCAAAAAGAATCTATATACAAAATTTCAAAATCTTCTTATTTTTGGTTTTCGAGATATACATTGTTTTAGAAAAAAGTTTGTTTTCCAGTTTTTTCCCCTCAGGAGCAAAATTTTCAAAAATCCTTTCTTAGCGGATGTTTACGCTATAAAAGTAATATAAGTTCCAAATTTCACGTTCCTAGGATGAGGCGTTTGAGCTCGGCGTTGATTATCAGTCAGTCATCTGTCAGTCAGTCAGTCAGTCAGTCAGTCAGTCAGTCAGTCAGTCAGTCAGTCAGTCAGGACATGTTCTTTTATATATATAGATATATATATATATATATTGTTATATCTACGTTTATAATTTTATATCATTGCATACGCATCTCAGAAAGACATTTATTATTATCTATATATATAAAAGAACATGTCCTGACTGACAGATGACTGACTGATAATCAACGCCGAGCTCAAACGCCTCATCCTAGGAACGTGAAATTTGGAACTTATATTACTTTTATAGCGTAAACATCCGCTAAGAAAGGATTTTTGAAAATTTTGCTCCTGAGGGGAAAAAACTGGAAAACAAACTTTTTTCTGAAAAAATTTTCTAAAAATTTTTTTTGAAATTTAGTATATAGATTTTTTTTGAAAAATAAAAAGATACGTGTTTCACCATTTTTTGAAAATTCGGTTTCCCGGACCTCAAATGTGGGTTGGAAAATTGGGTTATTTGGTTTTTAAAGTAGCTTCTACTCAAAAACTGTTATTGCTACAGGAGTAAAAATTAGTATTTAGTTTCTACTCCAAAAATAATGAAATACGTGTTTTAGCATTTTTTGAAAATTTGGTTTCCAGGACTTCAAATGTGGGGTGGAAAATAGGGCTAATTGTCTTTTATAGTAACTGCTACTCAAAAACAGTAAATACCACAGATGTAAAAATTATTATTTAGTTTCTTTTCTAAAAATAAAGATATACGTGTTTCACCATTTTTTACAAATTTGGTTTCCCGGACCTCAAATGTGGGTTGGAAAATTGGGTTATTTGGTTTTTAAAGTAGCTTATACTCAAAAACTGTTAATGCTACAAAAGTAAAAATTAGTATTTAGTTTCTACTCTAAAAATAATGATATACGGGTTTCACAATTTTTTGAAAATTTGGTTTCCAGGACTTCAAATGTGGGCTGGAAAATAGGGTTATTTGGTTTTTAAAGTAACTGCTGCTCAAAAACTGTAAATACCACAGATGTAAAAATTAGTATTTAGTTTCTATTCTAAAAATAAAAATATACGTATTTTACCATTTTTTTAACATTTGGTTTCCAGGAATTCAAATATGGGGTGGAAAATAGGGTTACTTGGTTTTTAAAGTAACTGCTACTCAAAAACCGTAAATGCTACAAAAGTAAAATTAGTATTTAGTTTCTACTCTAAAAATAACGATACACGTGTTTCACCATTTTTTGAAAATTTGGTTTCCAGGACCTCAAATGTGAAGTGGAAAAAGGGTTATTTGATTTTAAAATAACTGCTACTCAAAGACTGTAAGTGCTACAGATATGAAAATTAGTATTTTGAGGTTTTGTGCCGGTTGAAAGTAGATGAGTTCAGTTTATCACCGGACGGATGGGCCAAGCCGTTATTTTAGGGTCTTCATACGGCCCTGCCCAAACCTTAAATCAAGGTGGGACGGGCCGAGATTTTTACCCAAGTATATAGACATTTTAGTGATTTTAGGGTGTTCAGACGGGCCGGGCTAAACCCAAAGTCAAGGTGGGACGGGCCGAAGTTTTTTATCAAGTATATAGAACTTCTCGGCCTGTAAAAACGGGCCGGGCCCATATTAGATGGGCCGTGCCGGGCCAGGAATTTCGGTTTTTGAAACGGGCTGGGCCAAGTTGTCGACGGGCCGAGCCGAGACCTAAAAAATTGATCCGTGCAATACACTACTATTCTACTATGTATGCACGATTTAAATTCTCTAATTTCATGCGAGCGAAGCCGCTACGGGCACTGCTAGTTAGGATATATATTAGAAGGTATAAAACAGACTTATCCAAGCTGGTGTCAGAAGTGGGATTAACAAACGGTTTTGAGAGTTCTGGATGAGCTTTGGACAAGTGAATGGAAAGACGAGCTGGAGAAACGTGGCCTGAGCAATACAGGTAAAAAGGACGAACTTAGGAAACGCCTCCTAGCCGCGTTAGTGAATGAAGGCTGACGACGATGAATATTTATTCGATATTGACGAGGAAGCTGTGGTTAAGCGGAGAAAATTAAAAAGAAAATTGCTGGAGCAAGAAAGACAACAAGCGAGAGAAAACATGGCAGCACAAGGGAAGACAGGAGAAGGAATGATTCTTGGCCAAGAAAACTAAGTAGCAGCAGCCGGTACGGCGTTGCTGTCAGAAAACGACAACAAAGAGGAAGAAAATCGGAATGTTTCTGACATTGGTTTGCCTGAGTGTAGTCTAGACTGTTGAGAAACTCCAATGGAAAAATACGTCAAGGCTAACTTTACAAAAAAAGAAGACACTGATTTGAGAGACGATGACGATGATTTGAAGAAAGATCCGCTGGGGTTTACGGCAAATTCATCGTGAAACAATTCATCGTGAAGACAATTCATCGTGAGACAATTTATCGTGAAAACCATTGATATATATCTAGTATATATACTAGTATTTATCAATGTGGAAACATTCATCGTAGATAATTTTTCACAATGGAAAATTAATTTGCATAATACAACCGCTGAATGCATAGATATTGGTTGAATCTCTTAGTGTTCTTGGAAATAAATACAATGAAAAAATTGTGTTACTAATATAATTATTTATTTATTAAATGTAGATTTTCTTAAGCGTTGTCTTTGTAACTTTAAACTAATGAGAAAATTTGATGTGAAGAATGAGTGTGGTTATGAAATCGTGAATTTGTATAGACGTCATAAAAGTGTCCAGTATCATGGCGACAGGAACACCTGTGTATAGACTTCTTAATGTGATACCTTCATATTTAAAAAAAATCCACAATTGTGGACATGAGTGAATGTGAGTCTAAAAACCATGATTTCTTGCAAAATTACAAAGGAGTTATAAATGCTTTAATTTAACACAAAGTCTTTGATTAGCATGATCGATACTTAGTTTAAGTAGTTTAAAAACGCTTTATACGTTTGTTTGAAAAAACAACAGCTGAGGCAAGTGAGCATTAACTTGCTCTTATCAGCTTAATGGTTTAATTAGCCTTGTCCATAGATATCTATGACCCTGCCACAGTGCCCTCCTCCTCCAAAGAAATGCTATCGTGACGCTGCTCTTCGCATTCAATTCATTGGATTGTTCAAAATTATAATAATATGGACAGATTATCTTATCTTCAAAGCATAGCTTACAATTTTTAATTTTAAATATGTTTTCCGTGTTAAAATTAGTGTTTTTTCTTATTAATAAACTGTTTAAACGTTAACTACTTGTAATCTTTTACAAATAGCAATAAGCTAAACATTTTCAAACAAAGATGAGAAAATAGGTCGTTATCAATATTATTTTTTTTAGTTTTGTAGCTTAGAAAATGAAATACAAAAATTTTTGCTCACGATGAATTCTCCTCACGATGAATTGTCTCACGATAAATTGTTGAAGATGAGATTTTAACGATGAATTCTCCTCACGATGAATTGTTTACACTATGAATTGTTTCACGATGAAATGTTTCACGAATAATTGTCCACGATGAATTGTTTCACGATGAATCGTTTCGCGATGAATTTAGCGGATACCACTGCAGGGAGTGTCTTAATTCACGACGATCTACAGGTTGAGTTGATACGTGAGGGCAACAGACATCGCAACACTCACTCTAGCCTATCTATTTTAAGACGGCTAGTTGAGGCTGCATTCTCATTGAAAACGGAAAAAAGCCTTGTTGTATTGAGAGCTGATAAAACCGATGTGTATGTTTTAATGAATACACGACAAGTTGAATGTAATCACGTCTGATGAAAAAAGATTTAAAGAGGTTACCAGGGATCCAACTGAAACAAAATGTTTATCGCAGTATAGACCTCATTAATAAACACATGGAAACTAAAATTCATAAGCTCACTGGCGACTTTGAACCAGGATATCTCTATGGGACTGTAAAAACTCATAAAGATGACAATCCGCTTAGACAGATTATCTCTCAAATTTCTTCACCTACTTATGGCTTGGCAAAATACATAAATAACATCATCGCTCCTTATTGTTCTAGTAAATATACCTGCAAATCTTTTTATGAATTTATAGACCTGGTGCGTTCACAGAATGTTACTGGAAAACTTGCTTCTCTAGATGTTGAAAGTCTTTTCACGAGTGTTCCTGTGAATGAAACAATCTCAATAATGTGTAAATATGTCTACAAAAACCAAAACATAGATCCTCCTGCAATACCAGAGCAATTACTAAGGGACACACTTGCCATGTGTACAATGCAATCTCCATTCCCATATCCAAATAGAAAATTATATTTGCAGGTAGATGGTGTGTCCGTTGGGACCAACATTTGCAAACTTCTACATGGGTTATGTTGAGGAAATGGTATTTGCGTTGTACCCTAAGCCCACCATTTATATAAGATACGTCGATGATATCTTTCTGATGGTTAATTCAGTTGAAGATATAACACTTCTACGAGAACGTCTTCAGGAAAAATCTGTTCTCAACTTTACGTATGAATTATCTAATAATAAAAACCAAATTTACTTTTTGGATACCTTAATAACCTGTGATGATCTGAGATGCTACAGCGAAGTATATGTTAAACCAACGAATAATGGTTCATGTTTGAATGCAGATAGCGATTGTACCGATCGATATAAGAAGAATGTCATTAATAATTATCTTTTTAGAGCTTATAAATTTAGCGAAAATTGGAGCTCATTCCATTCCGAAGTACAACGTATTAAAACAAACCCTGATCAACAATAACTACACTAACAGATTTGTTGACATTCATTGACATTAAGATTTTTGTTAACAACATTTTGAAATCCACAACTATTAATAAAAATGAAACTCAAATTTCTACATCCATTCTATTATATTATTGAGGGCAAATGCATACACGCTACAAAGTTGATGAGAAAGTTCTCAAAGAAATATTGGCCACCAAAGTCACTTCCACAACAAATATTCCAGTTAATATAAATACAGAAATAGAAAACCCAAAAACTTAGTAATCCGAAAGAATTGCTCTCCAACTAAAAACAAATTGCAGTCAACTCAATGTCCAATTTGTAAGGTGGATAAATACATCGGATCCACAATGACTACTTTATCGAGACGCCTCACCAAGCATTTGCAAAACGGTAGTATCTTGCAACATTTTAATATGACCGCGCTTTGAAACGTGATATTCTCGTTGACAATGTACGTGTTATTACTAAAGAGAAAGATGTCAGACAGTTGAGAATCAAAGAGGCTCTACTAATCAACAAGCAGTTTGATAAATTTCCGCACGTTAAGGGACAATTAGGGACAAGGAAGAATAGTGGCGAAAAAATGAATACAACAAATAAAGTAGTTGATGACAATCGTATCAATGTTTTCCGGAAGTTACAAGAAGAGAATCCTCTGTCACAGGACGTTGTAGCAAAGAAAGTTGACAAGTTCATTCTTCCAATAGTCAGTGTTGAACTCACGGCAGAGCTGATGAAGAGACCGATCCGCAACTACGGGTTTCTCACTTAGTGGACAATATTAATATCACTGAAAGACAAAGAAAAAAATAGACCTACAGATGATTGAATGTATGAATGAGCATTGGTTGTTTGATGTTTGTGGTCCTGTTTCGCTGACTTGTTTTCAGTTGATTGTAGATCATATTTCGTAATGTGTAAAACCAAGGTATTATGGTTAGAAACGAGTATGTATAGAGTGGGAAGAATATTTTATGTGACTTTTTGTTCTGTGCATATTTTCTTTTCATTATATGACTTTAAGTTCTTTGCGGATTTTGTTTACAATGAGCCTTGAAAATGGAATAAAGGTACTCCGAAACGCGTCGGCAAATTAAATAAAATGATGAATAGTGAACTGTTTTCGATTGAAAGTGTGCGAAAGAATTTTTGTAGTGTTGAAAGAAGTCTTCAAAAACTTGTATCGTGTAAGTATGCGGTGACTTTTAATAAAGAATATATATATATATATATATATATATATATATATATATATATATATATATATATATATATATATATATATATATATATATATATATATATATATATATATATATATATATATATATATATATATATATATATATATATATATATATATATATATATATATATATATATATATATATATATATATATATATATATATATATATATATATATATATATATATATATATATATATATATATATATATATATATATATATATATGGTTTATAATCGAGGCTGATAAACCTCAGAAGATTCATAACTAAGAAAGATCAGAAAAATATACAGTGAGTGTTTACATAACTTCAATCAACCAGTCTTAATTACAGTTACTAAGATACAAGTTTTATTTGATTAAGTGTGTATTTCTTCTAAGTAATAAAGGACCATTTTCAAAGAACCTGAATATTATAACAACTGGTGTCAGAAGCAGGATACTTTTGGAAATGGGTTTAATTACTTTGGAAGAATTGAAGTGCTCAGATTTAAAAGGGCAGCTTCTTCTGAGGGGTTTATCTACTATTGACAAAAAGAACGAGCTAAAAGAAAGGCTGCAACAATCTCTCGAAGGTGAAGGAAAAGACCCAGATACTTTTGAGTTTGAAATCAAAACCCCAATGGAATTGATGACATTGATGAGAGAGGAAAGCATAGCAGCACAAGAAGAAAACAGAGCAGCACAAGAAGAGAACAGAGCAGCGCAAGAAGAGAACAGAGCAGCGCAACGAAGAATTGAAGAGCTAATTATTGACGATCGGCTTCGTTTATCAGAAGTTGAAAACAGAGTCAGTAACCTAGAGAAGCTGGTAAAAGAAAACGTCGGAGAAATCGAAACAAGATTGAACAATATGGTCAAACAAGTACAGAATGGTTGCCATATCCAAGAAAGAATTCATTCCGTTGAACATGCCAAGACCCCGGCTTTTGATGGCACTGTGTCATGGTCCGTCTACAAAGCTCAATTTGAAATTGCTGCCAGGAAAAATAATTGGTTAACCAGCCAGCAGAAGGCGGAAAATCTGGTATTTTCTTTGAGGGGAGAAGCCTTACAGCTTCTCGAGCTTATTGCAGATAGTGATGATTACGATGCAATCGTGAAGGTTCTCGAGAGCAGATTCGGTAATCAACACGCGCCAGAAATTTTTCGAGCTCAACTCAAGTGTCGACGCCAGAAACCCGAAGAAAGCTTGCAACAGCTGGAAGCGGATATAGAACGACTCGCAAATCTGGGATATCCCTTGTGCCCTCGAAATGTCCTCAATACAATTATTGCGGATGGATTCATAGCAGCCTTGAAGAACTCTGAAACCCAAAAGGCTCTTAGGGTTGCCCGCGTAGCTAGTCCCAGCGAAGCTTTGACATTTGCAATAAATTATGAAGCCTCTGTGGAGCCATCTGATGGGTCTCGTCACGTAAAAAAATTAGGAAGCAAGGACGAAGATGAACTGGATGATCGAGTCCGGAGAGTTATTAAGGAAAGAATTAACTGGAAAGGGAATAGCTCACCACGTTGCTGGAGTTGTGGAAAACCGGGACATCTACAAAAAGACTGTATAATTCAGATGTTTAGACCCAGGCAACAGGAGAAAATGGATCACTGTAGGCGTAATGATGTCAAACAAGGAAAACCCATAAAGGCCCAATCCAACAAGAAAAAATCAGATTCTGTGAAGGTAAAAGATAATTTGCCTTGCAGAGTTGTGCTAGTTACCGTTCTTGGAAAAGGAACTAGTTTATTTGTGGAAGGTAGATTAGGAATGAGAAATTGTAAGTTTATTATTGATACGGGAGCTTCTTGTTCAATCATAAAACCTTGTTTGGCGAAAGGAGAGGTTTTACAAGGTGGAAAGCACATCCGTTTAAAGACTGCAACAGGAGAGCTTGTTCCAGTAGTTGGCAAAATTCAAACTGAAATAAGGCTGGGAAATAAGACTTTTCAGCATCAGTTTTTGGTTGCTGATATAGAAGAAGAATGCCTACTTGGGCTTGACTTTATGAGAATTCAGGGATTTGCAGTGGACTTAAAAATGGGAACATTCAGACAGGGAAATATGGAAATACCTGTTTGCTATAAAGGCGAAACAAATTCGATAAAGCGAGTATTGGTAACAAAGAGCATCATTGTACCTGCTCAGTCGGAATCTTTGGTTTGGGCAAGAATAGAGAATGAGAAAAACTTAAGAGTTGCTGGGTTCATCGAGCCCCTGAACGGAGTTGAAAAACATGGATTAATGATTGGAAAAACACTGGTACGAACGGAGTTAGGAAGCTACGTGCCAGTCAGAGTTATGAATGTGACAGAATGCGAAAAGCAAATAACAAAAGGTGATGAAATTGCGGTATGCAGCCCAGTCGATCACATAGTGGCATGTACCACAGTGGTTGGTAAAAATAATAATAAAAAGAGAATGAAGTACTCGCAAATTCAAAATCTGCTTGAAGCCGCTAAAACTTCATTAAAACCAATGGACTATGTCAAAGCGGAAAAGCTGATTGAAGAATATTGTGATATAATAGCTATTGACGAAGAAGACAATGGGAAAACAAAGATCGTTGAACACCGAATTCGAACTGGAAATACAGAGCCCATTCGTCAACTGCCACGAAGGCTTCCACTGGCAAAACGAGAAGAAGCTAGAAAGATGCTAGAAAAGATGAAGAAACAAGGAGTTATTGAACCATCCAATAGTCCATGGAGTTCACCTGTAGTACTTGTAAGGAAGAAAGATAACTCGCTACGTTTTTGTGTCGACTACAGAATGTTGAACGAGGTCACACAAAAAGATAGTTACCCTTTGCCCAGAATCGATGACACCATCGATACACTTGCGGGATCTCGAATGTTTTCTACTTTAGATCTTAAGAGGGGATATTGGCAGGTGGGAATACATCCCCAGGATCGCGAGAAAACTGCCTTTTCAATAGGTGAAGGATTGTGGCAATTTACAGTGATGCCATTTGGCTTGTGCAACGCACCCGCAACTTTCGAGCGACTTATGGAGTATGTGTTACAAGGATTAAATTGGAGAACGTGTCTTGTTTATTTGGACGACATTATTGTTGTTGGAAAGACGTTTGAAGAGCATCTACACAATCTTGGAGAAGTTTTTCAGAGGATCCGAGATGCTGGTATGAAGCTAAATCCGTCGAAGTGTGCACTTTTCAAAAGCAAGGTGAAATATCTTGGTCATATAGTTTCTGCCGAAGGGGTAAGAACCGATCCTGAGAAAATTGAAGCGGTTAACCATTGGCCTGTTTCGAGAAATTCTCAAGAATTAAGAAGTTTTCTTGGTTTGTGCACATATTATCGACGATTTGTAGCCAGCTTTTCCAGCATTGCAAAGGAACTATATAAGCTTACAGAAAAGAAAGCACCGTTTGATTGGTCAGAGGCAAATCAACAGGCGTTCGAACGGTTAAAAATAGCTTTGAGTTTGACGCCAGTTCTGTCGTATCCAATCCCAGACGTGAGTTATTAGCAATCGTTGATTCTATTAAGCACTTTCACAAGTATTTATATGGTCAAAAGTTTTTGTTGAGAACGGATCACGCTGCTTTGAAATGGCTTTTAAATTTTAAAAATCCAGAAGAACAAGTGGCTAGGTGGATCGAACGTTTACAATCATACGAGTTTGAAATTCAGCATCGGAAGGGTGAACAGCACAAAAATGCTGACGCACTGTCACGACGACCTTGCAATGATGAATGTAAGTATTGCATTCGCATGGAGGGGAAGGAAATGAATAATCAGTGTTTTCAGGTACGGTTTCAAATTGACGACACTTGGTCAGATGATGTGATTCGAGACGAACAGTTAAAAGATGATGATATAGGGCCGATTTTGAGATGGATGGAAGAAGGGAAGAAACCTGACTGGCAAGAGATTTCTGAATTGAGTCCTGCTACTAAACCGTATTGGGCACAATGGGACTCTCTAAGGATTGTAAACGGATCTCTAAAAAGAATTTGGGAAAGCACTGATGGTTCCACCAATGTTTTGCAATTAATTATTCCAAAATTAAAAGTGCCAGAAGTGCTCCAACAAATGCACTCCGGAGTACCAGGGGGACATCTAGGGATGAATAAAACGTTGGACAAGATCCGCCAAAGATTTTATTGGGTATACTGTAAGATGGATGTAGAGGAATGGTGTACAAAATGTGATACCTGTGCCGCTAGTAAAGGACCACACGCTAAAACAAAGGGCCATTTACAACAGTACAATGTAGGTTCCCCTTTTGAAAGAATTGCTATAGATTTAGCAGGTCCATTTCCAGTGTCAAAATCTGGCAATAAGTACATTCTTGTGGTCATAGATTATTTTACAAAATGGCCAGAGGTTTTTGCTATACCTAATCAAGAAGCAGTGACAGTTGCCAACGTTGTTGTTGATGGCTGGGTTAGTCGCTATGGAGTACCAATGGAGCTCCATTCAGATCAGGGCAGGAACTTTGATTCACAGCTGTTTAGAGAAATGTGCCGTGTTTTAGGCATACATAAAACCCGCACAACTCCTCTTCATCCTCAGTCTGACGGTATGGTGGAACGATTTAATCGAACTATTCAACAACACTTGTCTAAGATGGTCGGTGAAAACCAAGTTGATTGGGATAAACACATTCCGTTATTTTTGATGGCTTACAGAGGATCGGTTCACAACACGACGAAGGCCACTCCAAGTAAAATGTTATTTGGACGGGAGATGCGACTTCCTTGCGATCTTATGTTTGGAAGTCCGGGAGACAAAGTAGAATCGGAAAGCGAGTATGCCTCACAATTGCGGGCTCGGTTAAATGAAATTCATTTTGTAGCCCGAAATAGGATTAAAGCAGCCAGCGAAAGAATGAAAACTCGGTATGATCGTCAATCAAATATGAAAGAGTTTAAAGAAAATGATTTGGTGTGGTTCTACAATCCACAACGTAAAATTGGGAAATCACCTAAACTTCAACAAGACTGGGAAGGACCATATAGAATTATTAAAAAGATCAATGATGTCATCTACCGGATTCAAAAGGGCCAACGTACTAAGATGAAAGTAATTCATGTTGACCGCCTTGCCAAATATTATGGAGGCAATGAAACTGTTCGGGACGAACAGGATTAAGAAGGGGGTAGTTTTATATCTATGGTTTATAATCGAGGCTGATAAACCTCAAAAGATTCATAACTAAGAAAGATCAGAAAAATATACAGTGAGTGTTTACATAACTTCAATCAACCAGTCTTAATTACAGTTACTAAGGTACAAGTTTTATTTGATTAAGTGTGTATTTCTTCTAAGTAATAAAGGACCATTTTCAAAGAACCTGAATATTATAACAATATATATATATATATATATATACTTGCTGTATTACAGATGGGGCATGATGCTCTTTATTCAGGGTACTTGGCTGCCAAGATTACACGGCAGCGCTTTCGACTTAGCTTTTGGTTTCCAGATATGGAGAAAGAAGTTCAGGTGTATTGTGAGTCGTGAATAGTGTGCCAATTGAAGGCACCAATCAGAAAAAGAAATCGAGTTCTCATAACTTCTATTCCAAGGGGAGATGAATTGCCATTCAATTACATGGTCATAGATGTATAGGGCCCATAATTCCAGCGGTGATAGTGTGACTGTCCGACCCAAGTATAATTATGCTCTTCTTGTAAAAAAAAACACCTGACTACTTAGCAAAACAAAAATACAATTTCGAAATAAAAAGAAATTTACTGAAATTGCATGTGATCATACTGTCAGGAATTATTTTTTTTAGTATGAATCACCAGGGCTTCATCATGCCAGCGCAGAGTCTTATGGTAAGCCCAATGGGTTGTGTTTCAAAGAGACCTAAGAGAGACTGCTTTTTAATCCCCGATATCCCCAATGCGCTACAGAAGGTAGGCAGAGCACAGTTCATAAACTGTTTCGATGCACGCAAAGGGTATTGACAAATTCCCATAGATCATGAATCAGCATGGTTAACTGCATTTTCTTGTGAAGAAGGTTTGTTCGAGTTTCGCAGAATGCCATTTGGTCAAAAATCTGCAGGAAATACTTATATGAGGGCAATTTCGATGATCCTTCAATCCATAAGATCTTCCGCAGGACCATTCATTGACGATTTTGCCATTATTTCGTCAATTTCACAGAACCATTCATTGACGATTTTGTCGTTATTTCGTCTATTTCACAGAACCATTCATTGACGATTTTGCCGTTATTTCGTCGGTTTCGGGAGAGCATAAACTACAATTCTTTACCGTCATTAAAATGTTGGTCTGACCTAAAATTTAGAAAAATGTTGGTTTGCACAACCGGTTGTCATTTTAGGTCATGTAGTAAGTTTGGGGATTGTTGCACCCGATCCAGATACAATTGCCATCATGCAAAAAATTAAACCTGCTACGAATAAAAAAGAAGTTAAGCGGATAATGGGATTATTCAGTTATTTCCGCAGCTTCATACCAAACCTAGCACAAACTGCCCATATCATTAGTGAATTGACCTAAAAAATTTTCCCATCAACATTTTCTGGGAAAATAAACACCAAATTGCATTACAAAAACTTATTAACGATCTTGCAAATGCTACGATGTTAAACACAATTAATTATAGTAAGGGGGTTGGACTAGCAATGGATGGTAGTGCAGCGGCTGTTGAGTGTTGTTTGTTCCAGGGGCGTGGAGAAGGGGTAGAAGTTCCCATTGAGTTTGCAAGTCTGAAGTTGACTACTACTCAGACAAGGTGGTCTACAATAGAACGAGAAGTTTACGCAGTCGTGTGAGCTCTCAATAAATTTAAGTCTTGGATATTGTTGTCAGAGGTTGTGTTATTCTCAGACCACAATCCTCTCACATATCTTACCAATTCAGTCTCTAAAATTGCTAAACTAACTCGGTGGGCACTTGCTATCCAAGAATTTAATCTAACATTTAAATATAGGTCAGGTAAACAGAATGTAGTAGTTGAATCCTGTCTAGATTGAATTAAGTTTGGATATAGCTGTGATTGTAATAAGATTTATTTGTTAACGTTTGTTTAATCTTTGGTAAGATGATTGTTGATTATTTTAGGGTTGTTTTGTAAGATGACATTTTTTAATTAAATTCTTTCTTTCGGGCGATCCTGGTCAATGATAAAGTGGATCGGTCATGAGTTTGTTACAGGTTACCAGGAAAATATCGCGTCGCTTAATGGAGAACTGTAAGACATCTCATTCATTCCTGCTCGGGAAGTCCTTTCGACCTCATCGTTCTTTTGCGAGTGGCTCATCATTTTGTGGGTAGGTTTTTCAGGTTTCCAGGACGAAAGAAATAGAAAAGCTTAGGAGAACCGGTCGCCAGGTGGAAGCACACTCAGACAACAAGATCTACCCAGGTTGAAGATTCAAGCTGATAAATCTGAGCAGCTAACGAAAACATTCGTTACCGACTTTGAGGAGGGAGGTATGTCACGCCCGTGTGAAACACAACGTTCATGCCTATCCATTGTATATTGTAGTCCGCGGCGTAGATGTTAAGTATGCGCGTATTTATACATCTTTCGATTGTTGCAGCGCTGGCCTGCAAGTTGCTTTATAAAGGAGGCTTTGAAATTTGAATTGGGAGAATTGCGTCTATTTTGTCAAACTCTGTCGTGCCATAATTGATATTATCTCGTGTTTTAAACATTTTCTAATAATTAAAATAACTGATTGTCGACGTGAAAGTTTTGACTTCGTTTTTGAACATCCGACTTGTTTGAAGTTGTTTTTTGATCGAAAGTTCTCCAACAGCTTCGGCTATTGCAAAGGCGATAGTCGTGACATGGCCCACGTCCGTTGATAAAGCGGACGCCTTGTAACACGAAACTAGAATTCACCGGAACGATTATCGCCTAAAGCTAAACCATTTCGCATACATTTAAACATGTATGTATGTATGTATGTATGTATGTATGTATGTATGTATGTGAAAACTCTTCTACGAGCAATATCGTCAGAGGTCTTCAGAGGAAGACCCTCCCAGCGTTTCGGCCCTTTTCCTGACGCTACCACGGGAGGGCGGGCCACGACCGTTGATCAGACGGCCGCCCCCTGACGAAATTTGTGTATCACATGCCGTTTCCGACCAGAACCAGATAACCGGCAAATCTTCAAAGTACCAGAACCAAGAAGTCATTTTGAAACCGTCAAGCAACTGTAACAAGATGAGAAACTGTCTTTCAAACGCCGGAACTTGAGCATGTAGTAACTGTAGCATCCACCAAACCGCCAGATTCCGATACCGAAAGAAACATTCACCTCCGGAACTTCGAGCCATGCCACCACTTTCACCAAACGAGAAACACCACAAACCATAATGGCAGGAAACATTGTTTCAATTATTTTCTAAACGCCAGCAACTTTCCTTCTATTGCAAACAACCGAAACTTTCGCCGGCAGCCATAACGCGACTTCGTCCCTGAACTTGTAAACAAAGGAGGAGCTAACACTGTTGTACGGAAGCCAGAAGTGGCTGTTTAAATTTATTATCTCCTTTTTCATTCCTTTGCATCCATATCCAAAAAGAAGCTGTTTCTGCTCTTTCAGCTATTTTCTTGATAGCTTGAGTTATTTTCCGACCCAACATTCCAAGAGCCACAAGCAATTTGACGAGTGAGCGACCGGCTAAACCCCTGGCGCCTACTTCAACTGGAAAAATCTCGACTCTATACCCCGCACGCTCCAAATCTTGGGCAAGGATTCTGTAACGCTCTTCTTTCAAGATATTTGAGGCTTCCATGTTGCTTTCCCATGGCACTGTCAATTCGATGAACAGCAACGTCTTGGCCAAACTGGAAAAAATGACAATGTCCGGTCTCAATCCGCTGTTGCGAACCAATTCCGGAAAGCAGTCTTCATCTTTTAAGTCTGCTGATATCCTCCAGTCATTTGCCGCATCAAGCAACGATTCTCTTCTCGTACTTGCCTTTCTGCGGCCCAAGTGCTGCAAGCCTTCTCTCAAGAAATAAACTTTTCTTCTGGGGCACAACTGCATCGAATTGGCTAGTCTGCAGTTCTCCTTGATAATGCCCAGTATCTCTCTTAGAACCTCATTGTGGCGCCACGTGTATCTTCCCTTTGCCAAAGCATACGGACAACATGAGAGAATGTGAATCAGAGTTTCTGTTTTCTCACACAACTTGCAGGCTTCATTTTCAAGCTTTCCCCACTTCACTAAGTTCGAAGCTGTCGGCAGTTGATCATACATCGCTCTAATCACGAAAGATAGGCGGATGGGCGAGTAACGCCACAAATCATTCCATGTCATCGAATGTTGAACTGCCGCCTCCCATCTAGTCCAATCGCCCTGTTGCGACATCTGAGCACCTAACTGCACTCTTTCCAACTCCATTGCTCGCCTTCTGTCTTGAATAATCAGGTTTGTCCTTTCCTGCGACGAGGCCTTAGACCACCACACATGATGGAACCAACCCAGACCGAGCCGTCCCGGTTGCACTGCTCCGAGCTTTTCAGACCATTGCAAAGATCCCTCGGCTTCACGGATGTCCCTCCCTGCAGTCCAGCCTTTTCCCGATCCAACTGATGGGCCCACATTCACGATACATGGGTCTGAAGAGTTGTCCAGCATCAACTGTGTCCGTATCTTGCTAATCTTGTACTCTTCTACTAGGAACTTGAATGGAAGAGCTAACTTAGCTGACTTACTATATAGTGCTAAAGTTGTTAACGCCGGTGGAAGTCCTAGCCATTTCCGAATACAGCAGTTCATTTTCTTCTCCATTCGCTCCACGTGAGATAAACATATCTCATAGATTGTTAATGGCCATAGCAACCTCGGTATCAAAACAAACTGTACCAGCCATACCTTGAACTTTCCCTGCAGCTCGGTTGAATTGATTTTCCTCAGGTCCTCAACCAAGCCCTGCAGAACGATGCTGCTCCGATTCACATCATTCATGGAGACGTTGTACCATCTTCCCAAGCTTTTCACAGGCTCTTGTTGGATTGTTGGGATTTCGCAACCAGCCACCGAGAATGAGACAAAACCATCAATCTCTCCATGTCGCAAAGAAAGGCTTCTCGATTTGGTTGGCTTGAACTTCATTCCACACCAGGACAACAAGTCGTTGAATGTTGTATGTATGTATGTATGTATGTATGTATGTATGTATGTATGTATGTATGTATGTATGTATGTATGTATGTATGTATGTATGTATGTATGTATGTATGTATGTATGTATGTATGTATGTATGTATGTATGTATGTATGTATGTATGTATGTATGTATGTATGTATGTATGTATGTATGTATGTATGTATGTATGTATGTATGTATGTATGTATGTATGTATGTATGTATGTATGTATGTATGTATGTATGTATGTATGTATGTATGTATTGAATTCAGACGATTTTTAGTATGGCGTGAATCAGCAGACTTCTAGGCCACATGTGTAGTCGCTGACTACATTATTTCGAAATACTTTGAAGTACCAACTCAACACAGTTTGAAGGCGGTTTGAAATAACTTTATTTAATTGACCGACGACAATAGACAAAAATAAACAATTCTTCTCGGGGCCAATAATGGCGAGAAATGAAGATAAAGCAAAGTTTAAATTCTTGATTAAAGTAGCAATATGGCGAACCACGAGAACAACGAAGAAGAAGGAAGTAGGCGAGAACATTCGAGAGCAAAGGTTTTTAAGCTAGCCACTAGCCACTAGCTAGCGCGCGCCAAACAAGTAAAGGAGCGGGAGCCTAGCAAGCTAAGGAGCGCTACCCTGTAATTACCTCGTGTGCGTGGACGTGCATAAAATACCGGAACACTACACATGTATGTGCGTACAGACTCTTGAAGAGCTTTTCTGCGGAGGTCATCAGAAGAAAACCACCCTTCAAGCAAACGTTTCGGCTTTTTAATTTCTTGACGTTCTAGGGGGGTGGGGTGAGCCACGTTCGACAGACGAACGTCCTCCGGCAGAAAATGTCATTCTTTAACAACAACGAATTTCTCTCTTTCCTTGCAACATGGCAGATATTCAAATAACATGTTCAATGGAAATAAACTCACAACATTGTGAAAATTTAGACTATTCGAATGATAAAACTGTCGACGACAGAACGGCTTCGCTCTCGTAGCGGAACTTAATATTGCCACGTAAACAAAGACGAAGCAATTTTATTCGTGCAGAGCGGTGAGAGCGACTTCTAAACTTGGAAATTTATTTTTCTCTCTTTGAGACCAAATCCAGAATGAAGCCGATTCCGCTGCCTCAGAAACTTGTTTAATTGGACGAGTTCGCTCTCTGTTAGACATTCCTAGGGCTCGCAGCAACTTCAGCAAAAATTTGCCATCCAAACCGCGTGCTCCGACTTCAACAGCAAAAAACTCAACTCTTGAGCCATTTGCTTCCAAATCTAACACCAATTCTCTGTATTTTTATAATTTCATGATGTTACTGGTTTCCATGTTGCTTTCCCAAAACACCGTCAACTCGATGAGAAGAAATGACTTGGCTAGACTTGAAGAAACAACTATATCTGGTTTTTTCCACTTCATTCTTTTATTGCAACTGGAAAGCACTTCTCCGTTTTCAGATCGGCAGAGACCCTCCAGTCGTTAGCTGCATGGAAAATGTTCTCTCCTTCGGTGATGATTCTTCTTGGGCGATTTAGCTGTGGCAGTCCTTCTCTCAAAAAGTAAATCCTCCTCTTAGGTTTCACCTCCATTGAGTTGGCTTTTCGGCAGGCTTCTTTCACGAAAACCAGCAGCTTTTAGAGTACGAGGTTGTGGCGCCAAGTGTATCTACCGTGAGAAAGGGAATAGGAACAGGAGGAAAGAATATGGATTAATGACTGTGACTGACCGCATAGCTGACACTCGTCATTCTCAATTAACTTCCATTTCTTTAAATTGCTGGCTGTTGGCAGTTGATCATACATCGATCTAATGAGGAACGATAGCCGAACTGAAAAGAGACCGCTGAACTGTCTCCTCCACCTGGTCCAGTCGCCTTGCTGTGACAATTGTGCGCTCTTCACAACTCTTTCGTTTTCGATTGCTTGCCGTCTGTCCTGAACAATCAAGTTTGATCTCTCTTGAACGTTTGCCTTGGACCACCAGACGATTAACATAATTTGCTTTGAAGTTTAACTGTAAATTTTAATGGCACCATTTGCTGTTTTTGTTGATAAATTGTATTCTTCTCAGTTCTAAATACTACTGGTTTTTCTTTCATATTTGGCATTTTCAGGAGCGTTAAAGATTTTATCGTTATGGCACTTAAAACCAAAACGGGTTTGTTTTAATTATTTTCAAAGTTAAATAATATAACTTTTAAAATTGTATTTGATTATTTTTTAAAAAACAAACTGCGTTTAAATTTGGCATGATTCAATAGCCACGCATGCGTTATTTCAGTATGGGTCACCAGCAACCAATGTTACCTTTAAGGCCGATTGGGTCACCGGTGAGCCATACTAAAAAAGTGTGATATATGTATACAAACATTGTTTTGATGCTTTCCCCATTCTTAGATACCTCAACACACCACGAATCATAATTTTGTAATAATTAACATAACAGCACTATCGGTCTTAAGGAGTTAAAAGTAATTCCATCACCAAAAATCCAAACAATTGGACATTTTCGTGGCTGGAGATAACTAATCATTATCTCAGAAAATTAAGGACAACTTTATATTTACATTGTCATGATTATAAACTTGTGCACAACTATTTAAAATATGTTCTATAAGTAAAGGCAACGTATCAAACTATTTGAATGGACTAATCAAAAACCGTTTGCTAAACGAATTACAGTACAAAGTTATGTGAAAATAAATTCATATAAAAAATATAAAAATATTTTCCAACTGATTTGACTAACAGACAATAAAAAAAACAACGCCGTGAAATAGCTTAGCACTTTAATTGGAGCGGATGATGACTAAATAAATCTCGTCTCTCATTACTGAACCTAGTAATTTAGTCAGTTGTTAAGTAAACTCATTTGCATTCCAAGTACAACCTCGATGCTTTAACTTTTCTCAAATGTTTTGTTTTTATTTCTGAAAAAGCTGATCTTCATATCGCTTCAACTGGTTGAGAAAACCGTCGTTCGGTTTGACTTGAGGTCTGAGAAAATGCAAATATTTCAACGAATCGTTAAGAGACATGCTTTCTCTTGACATTATGTATCCAGTTAATACCGCAGCTGATCTGGACACACCGTAGTAACAATGAACAAGAACTGAACCCAGCCGATCTTTTGAATTATGGCATGATGTACTTTTCACAGCTTCTAATTCAAGAGCATATTTACTCTCTTTTGGAGAACCACTTTGAAATGACATGATTTGGTGTGTACTTTCTGTTTGTTCAAGAGAGCAAATTTTAACCAATTTATTATACTGACCAGAAGTTATTGTAGAATCATGTGGTTCAAGCTTCGATCGTTTGCTATCTTTTGTTTTATTTCTTTTAGGTGAAGTCCAACCTAATTCTGAAAAACCGTAGAATCTCCCTTCGTCAATAAAATCAAAAGCTATTTTAAAATAACTCAATATGTTGGTGCTAGGAAGGTCTTTTATGGGGATTTTTAAAATTTTCACAAAATTGTCTTTATGCTTCACTTCAACTTCTTCTGTAAGGTTAAGTATGTAGCTAATGTTGAACCGTTTCAATGTGTTTAAGTCGTGGGCAGCTTCCTTTGAACCTAAAAATGTAGTAATTTGGAACTGTTACAAAAACTAGAATCGAAATTTTGAATACAATTATCAGGTAGTTTGCCAGTGATGGGCAAAAGTTAGCTTAATATATTATTAGCTTAATTTGTTAGCAGCAAAATTTAACTAAGTCAAATTTTTTTAGTTAAAATATTGTTGTAAAAGTTATATATATATATATATATATATATATATATATATATATATATATATATATATATATATATATATATATATATATATATATATATATATATATATATATATATATATATATATATATATATATATATATATATATATATATATATATATATATATATATATATATATATATATATATATATATATATATATATATATATATATATATATATATATATATATATATATATACAGTGTTGGGTAGTATTTCAAATATATTGTATTTGAAATACGTAATTGAAATATTTCTAAGTATTTTTGTATTTTCATTTGAAATACTTTTAGGAAATTTATTTCGTATTTTTATTCTAAATACTTTTTAAAAGTGATTTTAATATTTTGAACAAAAAATAAAATACAAAATACATTATCGACATTTCCAAAAATATAAAGATTAGTACACTTTAAAATTAATGAATAAGTGTTATGATAATGTTTATATCATGGTTTTATACCATAATCGATGTTTACTTAATGTACTTCCTTTTGTTTCGATAGCTTAGCGCGAGGTTGGATTTTAGAGTTTGTAGTAAAAGTAGGTCGTTGTCGTTAGAATTAAAGTTTAAAGTTTTATTAATACTAAAATAGCAGATAATTCAGTGAGTGGTGGTCGAATGACGGCCATATTAGATGACAAATTCTTTAAAATTGTCAGCCGAGATGGAGATTAAGTTTTTGTGGCCAAGTATCTGCTCTTCGAATAAAAACATATTCAGGATTAATATCTGCAACAACTAATTTCTTGCTTCACTTGAAACGTGTTCTCATTTTAAAAGCTGAATCTGTTTATCTGTTTATTTTATTGCAATAAAAGATTTACCCTGTTGACTTGTTTTTTCCCAATGCTTTTATCTACTCGTCGTCTCTGTTTGTTTCTCTGTCTGTCTGTTTGTTTCTCTGTCTGTCTGTTTGTTTCTCTGTCTGTTTCAAATCTTGCAATCAATTTTTGAGTCACTTCCTGATGATAGATTTTTTTCAAATTTTTCATACATGCTCAAAATAGAAGACAATGCAATATTCAATTATTAGTTTTACAATAAACAAGAAACCGCAAATTGAATAAAATTTTTCTCATGGGAAGCTAGCTAAGTTGTTTATTTAACATGATGTGGTAGTCTGGAAGTTTGCCAAGGAAATTGTGAAGCTAGTCAAGTAAAGCGGTTTGTTTATTCAACTCAACATTAGGTGCTTGGACTGGCTTGGAGACCTAGTTTTCTATGAATAAATAGAGAGTAAGTTTTTTATGATAATCAGCTAAGGAATTTGTTAATTATCATTATCATGGTTGGGCAGATTAAAATTAAGATTAAAAGATTGATTGCAAAATTTGTGTTTTAATTACATATAAAAGCATTGGGTTTTAAAAATTCGTTTTTAATTTACTTGTTTTAAAAAGTGTTTGAGATGCGTGTTGATGCATTTAGTGTTATAAAAAGTATTTTAGTATTTTTCAGTAAAATACTTCAATGCATTTTTTATTTTTTATTTGAAATATTTTCAAAAAAACTATTTGTATTTTGTACTTGAAATACTTTTTAACAAAGTATCTGTATTTTGTATTCAAATTACATTTGAACAGTATTTTACCCAACACTGCCTCCGAAATACTCGACAGGGTGATGAATGGAGGGAGCCTTCATTTTCACTCGCGGCTTTTTCCGCAGTCTTCAAACGACATGGTTAATTCTCTCTGCATTTGGAATCAGTCTTTTCCAGTCCCTCTGGAGTCTATGTGATCTTCAAATTAAAAAACAAATTGCTGGAGGAAGAAAGACAACGAGCGAGAGAAAACATGGCAGCACAGGGGAAGACAGGAAAAGGAATGATTCTTGGCCACGAAAATAAAGTAGCAGCAGCCGGTACAACTGTTGAGAGTTTGGTCGCAGGGTTGGCTGAGGCAGTGGTGGACACGGTTCTGGACCAGCGGGCTGCTGGTGATGTGGGTTGCTGCGGCGAAACCCAATTTGAACTGGAGTCCACCAGCTGTGTCTCAGAGCATGTGACGGATGACGGCCGTGCAGACTGCACAAGTCAGGTGGGTCATGATGATGAGCCTATCAAAGACGGTCATGATTAGGAACCTTGCAAAGATGCTCAAGATGAACCATGCAAAGATGGTGACAGTGATACTGTCGGTTTGGACGTCAAAAACAGAACTAAAGAAGATGAGAAAAATGTTGAAAACGAAATGCAAAACGATGAGGATGAAAGTGACGATGATGATTATAATAATGGCAATAACAGCGATGGCTTTTACCCATACAGCGACGGTTCTGAAACGGAAGCCTCCATAACAGACGACGGCACCGAATATTCAGGGTCAGATTTTAGTGAAGAATCTGACTCGGATGAAGCAACCGAGGATTTAGAAACGGTCGAAACTCCAATGGAAAAATACGTCAAAGTTAACTTGACAAAAAAAGAAGAGACTGATTTGAGAGACGATGGCGATAATTTGAAGAAAGATCCGCTGGACGATACGAAAGTTGACACCGACGAAAGAGCCGAGTTGGAATGTGAAAAGAAAACGTTCGATTGTAGCTTGGAAGAAAACAAACATGATGACGATGAACTTCTCCAAAACAACAATAGCAATGCAGCCAGCAAAAACTCTGGAAAAGATGAGCCAAGAACAGAGAAAGGTACCGAGGGTTTTAAATCAGATGAATCCACAGAGGATTCTAGATCAGATAGACTAAGAGTTATTGTAAAATCAAATAACAGTTTGATGAAGGGATTTATTGGATTTATGGAACGACGTGTTTTCGGAAAACCTTTTGAAGAGTTTCTTGAGAAAGATCTAAAAGATGTGAAGGAAGAAGAAAAAGCAGACAATTCCGATAAACCGTGCAAAGATGTTCAGGACGAGGCATGCAAAAAGGGCTGTGATGAACCGTGCAGAAATGACGACGATGAGCCAAAGAAAGACTCTGTTGATGAGCCAAAGAAGGACTGGAAAAAACTGTGTCAAACGGTCAAGAGACTTGACCATGTTGTTTGCGAATTGCGATCAAAGCCACGAGTTAAGATCAAGGTATTTTGGTGTTCGTGGCCGAGTCGCATTTCTCAAAACCGACTATGCTGTTCGGGACGAACAGAATTAAGAAGGGGGTAATAATGTAAAATCGCTGATTTTACGATAGGTTTTCCCATTGATATATGTTAAAGGACTTGGAATAACTATTATGGACATTATTAATAGACCAGAAGGTATAACTAGCCTTAACAAAGCTTCATTTATTATTTTCCAATAAAACTGCAAAACCATTCTATTGAGTCCGGTATACGATTTGGTGATATCGTAACAATATATATATATATATATATATATATATATATATATATATATATATATATATATATATATATATATATATATATATATATATATATATATATATATATATATATATATATATATATATATATATATATATATATATATATATATATATATATATATATTCTTGTACGCAAAATCTATTGAATATAATTGCCCATTTTGTATTTGTTAATTTTTTCGCTAAAGACTCAAACGTCGAAGGGAGCCCGTTGTTGGGAAGATAGACTATGAATGAATTCCTTGTTTGCAGCCGTATTTACGTTTATTTGTAAACAATTTAAAAAGACAATTATGTTATAAAATAAATAAAATAAACTAAAAGGTGTAACTTATAAGTTTAATGTTATAAACAGGGCTAACGCGTTTCGACAGTTAGTTTGTCATCATCAGAGCCCGAAAAGAAAAAACGAAACATGGATAGAATAATGAAAAGTGAAATTAGTTAAAACCGATAATGAAACAAAATAATAATATTTATTTTTCGAGAATGACATGTTAATTTATTTTACTATAGGGAGATATTAAAAATAAATTATATAATAAAACTGTTATACATTTAAAAATACTGTCGAAAAGCAAAATCTATTAATTGTCAAACGACAGATTTACGTCACGTCTCGCGCAACCATGACATTGTTAAAACGGAAACGATCTCTGAAGAATTGTCAAAATTAATTTAATTAATTAATTAATTAAAATGCCACGTTATTTTACACAAAACGTTATCGTCGTCGTCGCATAGTTATATTGTCACAATGTAGAGCTGCCGCCATTCTTGCCAAAAGAACATTTTCATCATTAACTGCTTCAATTATCGAAACAATCTCATCAGGCACAGCTGAAACAGTACGGTCGTCACACAATGTCGTTTCTACCGAAACCCGATCGCACGTAGATGACGTTTCGTGTCGAAATATATATATATATATATATATATATATATATATATATATATATATATATATATATATATATATATATATATATATATATATATATATATATATATATATATATATATATATATATATATATATATATATATATATATATATATATATATATATATATATATATATATATATATATATATATATATATATATATATATATATATATATATATATATATATATAAGAATTCCTGAAGAGCTTTTGAAACAAATTTTGACTATATGTACTTCAGAATCGCCATTTCGACATCCTAATAATAATTTATACCTCCAAGTCGACGGTGTCGCCATGGGGTCTCCACTCGGACCTACATTCGCCAATTTTTATATGGGAAATTTAGAGACAACTGTTCTGTTAAATTTCAATCACCAAACCATTATTATACGCTAGATATGTCGACGATATTTTTCTTCTTGTGGAAAATGAGTCTGATTTGTTTAAATTGAGGGATAATTTTGAAGAAAAATCCGTTCTACATTTTACTGTTGATTTGAATCATCAAAATAAACAAGTACATTTCTTAAATACTCTTATTACTTCCACCGAGAGCGGACTCAAAACTAAAGTCTACATTAAACCAACCAATAATGGTGTCAGTCTAAATGGTGATAGCGAGTGTCCCGACAGATACAAGGCTAGTGTCATCAATAGTTATTTATTACGGGCATACAGATTTTCTTAGAATTGGATGGAGTTCAACATCGAAGTCGAAAGGATTAAAAAAGTTCTTATCAACAATAACTTCTCTAATACCGTTGTCGACAACGCCATCAATAGTTTTGTTACTAAGATGGTTACCTAAGAATCCTCTATACAGAAGGTAAAAGAGGACAACATCAAACTAATAACCTTGTTCTATAGAAATCAGATGCATTCCGATTATAAATTGGACGAATCTGTTTTACGTAGAATTATCAGTAAAGAAGTTTCAGTTATACATCCTTATAATAACGTGTTGAAGTTATATATTTACTATAAAAACTTCAAACTTTTTAACCTTGTAATTACCAAAAATAGAACCCGGAAAAAAGATGATATCCTACAGTAAACCAACTTGGTATACCAATTTAAATGTCCGTTGCCACACAAGGTGGAACAATATATTAATCAAACCAGAACTAAACTGTCTCGTAGGTTAACAATGCATCTGCAATCCGGCAGTATTCGACAGCATTTTGAAACAATACATCATCGAAAACTCACACGTGAAGTCTCGTTGCTAATTCGAATATTGTTGTTAAAGAATACGATCCTCTTCGACTTAAAATAAAAGAAGCGCTTTATATTCAGAAACTCTGCCCTTCAATTAATAAGCAATTTGAAAAGTTTTCTACAACTCTTAGATTATTTGGATTCACTGAGGACATTGCTTCACGACCGAATTTTGAAAAGAGTAACAATGTTTTGACTGCTTCTGACAATGTTGACACTTCGATTAACGAAAATAGCATGGGTTCTATTGATCTTTCAAATGGTCATCTTCTCGATACCTTTTCTAACGCGACTCTTGATGTTTCCAATGTTAATGAATTCCACGACATCGGTAACTCTGTTGATCTGGTTCAATCACTTGAAAATTTTCTTGAGACTGATTCACCTGATGAGTTTCAGCTTAATCATAAGTTTGATATGTATAAAACAAACAGTCTTGACGTTTTGGACGCATGCTCTTTTTCGCAATATTTCGATACCACGCAAGATCCGTCATCTAAAGATACTGTAGAAAATATCCTCACAGAAAGTCCTTGTTCCTTCACGACCGTTGTTGATGACTTGGATCAACCTGTTAGTCCTGATGATAACGCGCGCACCTGTGTCGAAGAAGAATGTCCGATTGATGACAATTGTACGTACTCATCCAGTTCTTTCCTCCATTTACTTTCAAACGAGAACATCACTGTTCGACGAAAGCGGAGATATTCTTGATTTTATTTATATAAATATCTTATGTAATTTCGACTTAATTTAATTATTTATTATCATAATACTTGCTTTTATTATTATTATTATTACTGCTACTTATTTTATCCTTTAATTAAACGTTTTTAATTATACTTATTTTATCCTCATAACTCCAGTTTATTTTATGTACGTTAATTTAATTACAGAGTCTAAATTTGATTATTTTTATTAATATCCTTCTATTAGGATAATTTCTTGAGGATATTAGTTTATTTGTATATTTAGTTCTTACGTGTTTTCTTATCTTTTGCCTCCTTTTAAGCGATTGTATTTACAGGCTCTGAAGATGGCGAAAGCCGAAACGGCCCGTAAGTCTGAAATAAAGAAGGTTTTAAATGTTAATACTTTTCTTAATACGTGTTGCAGTAAACAAAAAACGTTGTTCCGAAATATTGAGAAAGTATCTATAAAACTCATAGCGGCTAAATGGAGACTTATTTTTAATCGAGCTTGTCTTAAAGAATATATATATATATATATATATATATATATATATATATATATATATATATATATATATATATATATATATATATATATATATATATATATATATATATATATATATATATATATATATATATATATATATATATATATATATATATATATATATATATTCTTTCGATTGAAACAAGTAAATTAAAAACGAATTTTTCAAACCAATGCTCTTATATGTAATTAAAACACAAATTTTGCAATCAATTTTTTTTATATTACTCTTTTATTTTATATTAAAGTCGAAATATCTTAATTATATCGAAATATCGAAATTTATTAAAATTAACTAAATTAATTGACTTATTGTAAAACTAATAATTGAATATTGCATTGTCTTCTATTTTGAGCATGTATGCAAAATTTGAAAAAAATCTATCATCAGGAAGTGACTCAAAAATTGATTGCAAGATTTGAAACAGACAGAGAAACAGACAGACAGAGAAACAGAGACGACGAGTTAATAAAAGCATTGGTAAAAAGTGGCGCACTTGGCTGAATCGATTTTATTTTTAATTTTTTCCAATACTCTAAATCTGTTTAAAAATTATTTATTACCAAACACAAACTCCATAATCTTATAGGCTAATAGATCTATTTCGGCAATTTTTTGCCATCATCAGACCCGTTTAACTTTTTTAAAATAAAATGCAGTGACTAAATGGTAAAAGATACAACTAATTGAAAGGAATTAAAATACAATTTAAATAAAATTTAAATTCATTATATACAAATGTAACAACATAAAAAATATTTAAATTAAAATAATTATAATAATAACAGTAATAACTAAATAATTAAGATCAGTTAGTAAAGCCTTTAACAACGGAATTACAGTCAACTTCAAGGACGTGACTGGAAGAAGAATCACATACAATATCTATAACCTTTGAAACACAAACGTCTGGTACAAAACATTCATTCAACGAAAAAATACCTGAAGAAACATTGGCACTATTAACATGCATATTTTTAACAGAAGTTGTAGATGAGTTAAAACATTTATTATTATTATTATTAGTTTTATTACTATTTAGAGAACCAAAAAGTTTAAGATTTAAATCAAAAGAATACCATTGTTTACTAATTAAAGGCTTACATTTATTAATAGCTAAAGCTTCTTTTAATTTTAACTTAATGGGTTGATTTTCTTTCATTAGTATACTGGTGTTATCAATTAGAAATTTATGTGATGGTTTGATTGAATGTTGTGTTGACATATGTTGGTATATGGCACCACTTTGACAATGCATAGTCAATCTACGAGACAGAGTAGTTCTAGTATGACCAATGTAATTTTCCACCTGACCATGTGGAAACGGACACGAAAATTGGTACACTAGGCTGGTTTGTGCTACAGGGCTAGAAACATTATTTATACTATTTTTAATTAAAAGATTATGAGTTTTTCCAATGTTATAATAGATGTGTAACTTGAGTGTATTATCTTTATTTACAACCTTAATATTATCATACACAATGTTTTTCAACACCTTTTCATCTATTTTATAATTATTAGACATCTGATTAGCATAATATAATGGAATTATACAAGAATTTGATGAGTTATTGGTTTTAGGTTTTGAAACATGTATTTTTTCTAATAAATAAAGGACCATTTTCAAAGAATATTATAACACTATATATATATATATATATATATATATATATATATATATATATATATATATATATATATATATATATATATATATATATATATATATATATATATATATATATATATATATATATATATATATATATATATATATATATATATATATATATATATATATATATATATATATATATATATATATATATATATATATATATATATATATAGTGTTATAATATTCAGGTTCTTTGAAAATGGTCCTTTATTTATTAGAAGAAATACATACTTAATCAAAAACTTGTATCTTAGTTACTGTAATTAAGACTGGTTGATTGAAGTTATGTAAACACTCACTCTATACTTTTTTATGTCCTACTTAATTCATGAAGTCTACTGAGGTTTATCAGCCGTGATAGGAAATTATATAAACCGTAGATATAAAACTACCCCCTTCTTAATCCTGTTCGTCCCGAACAGTTTCATTGCCTCCATAATATTTGGCAAGGCGGTCAACATGAATTACTTTCATCTTAGTACGTTGGCCCTTTTGAATCCGGTAGATGACATCATTGATCTTTTTATAATTCTATATGGTCCTTCCCAGTCCTGTTGAAGTTTAGGTGATTTCCCAATTTTGCGTTGGGGATTGTAAAACCACACCAAATCATTTTCTTTAAACTCTTTCATATTTGATTGGCGATCATACCGAGTTTTCATTCTGTCGCTGGCTGCCTTGATCCTATTTCGGGCTACGAAAATTTCATTTAACCGAGCCCGCAATTGTGCAGCATACTCGCTTTCCGATTCTGCTTTGTCTCCCGGACTTCCAAACATAAAATCGCAAGGAAGTCGTATCTCCCGTCCAAATAACATTTTACTTGGGGTGGCCTTTGTCGTGTTGTGAACCGATCCTCTGTAAGCCATCAAAAATAACGGAATGTGTTTATCCCAATCAACTTGGTTTTCACCGACCATCTTAGACAAGTGCTGTTGAATAGTTCGATTAAATCGTTCCACCATACCAGACTGAGGATGAAGGGGAGTTGTGCGGGTTTTATGTATGTCTAAAACACGGCACATTTCTCTAAACAATTGTGAATCAAAGTTCCTGCCCTGATCTGAATGGAGCTCCATTGGTACTCCATAGCGACTAACCCAGCTATCAACAACAACGTTGGCAACTGTCACTGCTTCTTGATTAGCAAAAACCTCTGGCCATTTTGTAAAATAATCTATGACCACAAGAATGTACTTATTGCCAGATTTTGATACTGGAAATGGACCTGCTAAATCTATAGCAATTCTTTCAAAAGGGGAACCTACATTGTACTGTTGTAAATGGCCTTTTTTTAGCGTGTGGTTCTTTACTAGCGGCACAGGTATCACATTTTTGACACCATTCCTCTACATCCATTTTACAGTATACCCAATAAAATCTTTGGCGGATCTTGTCCAACGTTTTATTCATCCCTAGATGTCCCCCTGATACTCCGGAGTGCATTTGTTGGAGCACTTCTGGCACTTAATTGTTCGTCTCGAATCACTTCATCTGACCAAGTGTCGTCAATTTGAAACCGTACCTGAAAACACTGATTATTTATTTCCTTCCCCTCCATGCGAATGCAATACTTACATTCATCATTGCAAGGTCGTCGGACAGTGCGTCAGCATTTTTTTGCTGTTCACCCTTCCGATGCTGAATTTCAAACTCGTATGATTGTAAACGTTCGATCCACCTAGCCACTTGTTCTTCTGGATTTTTAAAATTTAAAAGCCATTTCAAAGCAAAAGCCATTTCTCAACAAAAACTTTTGACCATATAAATACTTGTGAAAGTGCTTAATAGAATCAACGATTGCTAATAACTAACGTCTGGTGACGCAATAATTGCGCTCCGGTTTCGACAAAGTTCTGCTATAATAAGCTATAACCTTTTCGTTGCCTCAACAATTTGACTAAGTACTGGCCCTATTCCTGCATTACTTGCATCTGTGTCTAATACAAAATCTTTTCCAGGGATTGGATACGACAGAACTGGCGTCAAACTCAAAGCTGTTTTTAACTGTTCGAACGCCTGTTGATTTGCCTCTGACCAATCAAACGGTGCATTCTTTTCTGTAAGTTTATGTAATTCCTTTGCAGTGTTGGAAAAGTTGGCTACAAATCGTCGATAATATGTACACAAACCAAGAAAACTTCTATTATCTTGAGAATTTCTCGGAACAGGCCAATGGTTAATCGCTTCAATTTTCTCAGGATCGGTTCCTACCCCTTCGGCAGAAACTATATGACCAAGATTTTTCACCTTGTTTTTGAAAGTGCACTCTTTACCGGATTTAGCTTCATACCAGCATCCCGGATTCTTTGGAAAACTTCTTCAAACGTCTTTCAAACAACAATAATGTCGTCCAAATACACAAGACACGTTCTCCAGTTTAATCCTTGTAACAAATACTCCATAAGTCGCTCGAAAGTTGCGGGTGCGTTGCACAAGCCAAATGGCATCACTGTAAATTGCCACAATCCTTAACCTATTGAAAAGGCAGTTTTTTCGCGATCCTGGGGATGTATTCCCACCTGCCAATATCCGCTCTTAAGATCTAAAGTAGAAAACATTCGAGATCCCGCAAGTGTATCGATGGTGTCATCGATTCTGGGCAGAGGGTAACTATCTTTTTGTGTGACCTCGTTTAACATTCTGTAGTCGACACAAAAACGTAACGAGTTATCTTTCTTCTTAACAAGTACTACCGGTGAACTCCATGGACTATTGGATGGTTTAATAAATCCTTGTTTTTTCATCTTTTCCAGCATCTTTCTAGCTTCTTCTCGCTTTGCCAGTGGAAGCCTTCGTGGCAGTTGACGAATGGGCTCTGTATTACCAGTTCGAATTCGGTGTTCAACGATCTTTGTTTTTCCATTGTCTTCTTTGTCAATAGCTATTATATCACAATACTCTTCAATCAACTTTTCCGCTTTGTCATAGTCCATTGCTTTTAGTGAAGTTTTAGCGGCTTCAAGCAGTGCCTGAATTTGCGAGTACTTCATTCTTTTTTTATTATCATTTCTACCAATCACCGTGTTACATGTCAATATGTGGTGGACTGGGCTGCATACCTCAATTTCGTCACCTTTTGTTAGTCGCTTGTCGCATTCTGTCACATTCATAACTCTGACTGGCACGAAGCTTCCTGACTTCGTCCGTACCAGTGTTTTTCCGATCATTAATCCATGTTTTTTAACTCCGTTCAGGGGCTCGATGAACCCAACAACTCATGAGTTCTTATCGCTTTCTATTTTTGCCAAAACCAAAGATTCCGACTGAGCAGGTACAACGATGCTCTTTGTTACCAATACTCGTTTCCCCGAAATCATTTCGCCTTTATAATAAACAGGTATTTCCAAATCCCCCTGTCTAAATGTTCCCATTTTTAAGTCTAATGCAAAACCATGTGCTTTCATAAAGTCAAGCCCAAGTAGACACTCTCTTCTATGTCAGCAACTAAAAACTGATGCTGAAAGGTTCTATTTCCCAGCCTAATTTCAGTTTGAATTTTACCAACTACTGGGACAAGCTCCCCAGTTGCAGTCTTGAGACGAATGTCATTTCCACTTTGCAAAACTTCTCCTTTTGCCAAACAAGGCCTTATAATTGAACAAGAAGCTCCAGTGTCAATGATAAATTTACAGTTTTTTATTCCCAGTCTGCCGTCCCCAAATATACTTGCCCCTTTCTTCAAAATAGAAATTGGTACCACTTTATAAGGTAAAATATCGTTTATTGTAACAAAGTCTGGATTTTGTTTGTTGGATCGGGCCACTATGGGTCTTGCTTGTCTGACATCATCGTGCTTTTTGGAGTCCCCTTGTTTTCGTTGCCCGTGTCCAAACATCTGGAATCTACAGTCCTTCTGTAGATGTCCCAACCTGTTAGATCCATGGACATTACTTATTAAATTATATGTCTATTGTTATATCTATGGACGCGGACATCATTGCGAGTTGGCGGCCATACTTGTATTATTTTCCGTTCGAGCTCTGACTCGTATTAGTTGTTCGTTATTGGTAATAAAGTATTGTAGGTACCTGCGTTGTTTTTCTTATAATAAAGATATAACACAACCCATCGCAATTCCAGCAACGCGGGGAGTTGTTATGTTTTTTCCAGCTAGGCCTTTCATCCATAATTTTTCGGACTCGATCATCCAGGTCATTTTCTTCGATTCCCACCTTTCTTACCCGATAAGACCTATCAGATAATTCTTCAGAGGCTTTGTAATTCAAGGCAAATGCCAAAGCCTCACTGGGACCAGCTACTCGGGCGACCCTAAGAGCTTTTTGGGTCTCGGAGTTCTTCAAGGCCGCTATGAATCCATCCGCAATAATTGTATTGAGGACATTTCGAGGGCACAAGGGATATCCCAGATTGGCGAGTCGTTCTATATCAGCTTCCAGCTGTTGCAAGCTTTCTTCGGGTTTCTGGCGTCGACTCTTGAGTTGAGCTCGAAAAATTTCTGGCGCGTGGCGTGTTGATTACCGAATCTGATCTCGAGAACCTTCTCGATTGCATCGTAATCATCTCTATCTGCAATAAGTCGAGAAGCTGTAAAGCTTCTCCCCTCAAAGAAAATACCAGATTTTCCGCCTTCTGCTGGCGTGTTAACCAATTATTTTTCCTGGCAGCAATTTCAAATTGAGCTTTGTAGACGGACCATGACACAGTGCCATCAAAAGCCGGGGTCTTGGCATGTTCAACGGAATGAATTCTTTCTTGGACTTGGCAACCATTCTGTACTTGTTCAATCTTGTTTCGATTTCTCTGACGTTCTCTTTCACCAGCTTCTCCAGGTTACTGACTCTGTTTTCAACTTCTGATAAACGTAGCTGATCGTCAATAATTAGCTCTTCAATTCTTCGTTGCGCTGCTCTGCTCTCTTCTTGTGCTGCTCTGTTCTCTTCTTGTGCTGCTCTGTTCTCTTCTTGTGCTGCTTTTCTTTCCTCTCTCATCAATGTCATCAATTCCATTGGGGTTTTGATTTCAAACTCAAAAGTATCAGGGTCCTTTCCTTAACCTTCGAGAAATTGTTGCAGCCTTTCTTTTAGCTCGTTCTTTTTGCCAACAGTAGATAAACCCCTCAGAAGAAGCTGCCCTTTTAAATCTGAGCACTTCATTTCTTCCAAAGTAATTAAACCCATTTCCAAAAGTATCCTGCTTCTGACATCAGTTGTTATAATATTCAGGTTCTTTGAAAATGGTCCTTTATTTATTAGAAGAAATACACATTTAATCAAAAACTTGTATCTTAGTAACTGTAATTAAGACTGGTTGATTGAAGTTATGTAAACACTCACTCTATACTTTTTTATGTCCTACTTAATTCATGAAGTCTACTGAGGTTTATCAGCCGTGATAGGAAATTATATAAGCCGTAGATATAAATATATATATATATATATATATATATATATATATATATATAACCGGCTAAGCAATAATTCACCCGGTTGGCAATTCGTGGTCGGTGCCGACCGGCTGGGCGGCAAAATGTTGCCAACCGGCTATTTTCGCTGCGGTTAGGTTTTTCGCGCGCCCTAAGGGCTAACGATGGGTATCATCTCCCCTACGGCCGAAGGCCGTTCAAATTTTTTGCCTTATGCGCCCAATTGTGCTATATTTTGAAGACAATTTTGGGTACACAAGCAAATTGACAAATGAAACTAAATTTCACAATCAACACTTTTGAATAAAATTCGTCAGTTGTCTCCATTCTTTTCTTATGTTCAAAACAGTACAAACATTTTCAAAATCTTTATTTAAACGAGTAGACCGGCCGGTATATATATATATATATATATATATATATATATATATATATATATATATATATATATATATATATATATATATATATATATATATATATATATATATATATATATATATATATATATATATATATATATATATATATATATATATATATATATATATATATATATATATATATATATATATATATATATATATATATATATATATATATATATATATATATATATATATATATATATATATATATATATATATATATACCGGCCGGTCTACTCGTTTAAATAAAGATATATATATATATATATACCGGCCGGTCTACTCGTTTAAATAAAGATTTTGAAAATGTTTGTACTGTTTTGAACATAAGAAAAGAATGGAGACAACTGACGAATTTTATTCAAAAGTGTTGCAATAAGAAATGGGCCGTTATATTTAATAGAGCTTGCATTCGTGAAAATCTGATTCCTAGTTATTTAAAGAATATATAAAAATTAATAAATAAAATAAATAATAAGTCAAACATAAGGGGGGGGATAAACAAGATACGATCTACTTCATTCGACTTCGCTGTGTAATGTTCTCATTGTCTATCACATGGAGAAACATATCCTGAGTAGAAATTGTTTTAAGAAATGGTCGTTTAGTGTTTTTTGATGATGTACTTGTTGCACAGTTGACACGTGAGGGGTACACTCACAGAAACGTTTCCTTTCCAACTTCTGTTTCTCCACGACTTCGTTTTGCTGCTAAGTCTTTGAGGGATAATCGTCATATTGTTGTCTTAAAAACTGATAAAGGATCAAGTTATGTTATCATGGATCGAGACAAAGATTTAACTAAGCTTGATTCAATTACCTCTGACATCAATAAATTCAAGAAGATTAGTCATGATCCCTCTAACGAGATTAAACAACGTAGTAATTTACTGATTGAAAAGTTGTTGTCTTAAACTAAAGATAAGACTTAGACTAAACTTGTTGGTGATTTTTTTCCTGCTACTTGTACGGCACTGTAAAGGTTCATAAAGAAAACTTTCCGTTACGACCGATCATATCTTAATGCTCTTCAGCTACTTTATAAGTAGCTAAATACATCAATAAATTACTTACACCATACTGTCCTGATCTATACAGTAATTAATGCCGACGCCTTTCGGAGAGAAACTCTCCATTTTCAAGTCAACGGGACAACAGCAAAAACTGGTTGAAGAATCAAAATGTTTTAGGGTGGATGGAAATATATCGAACTGTTTATTAATAGAAGGTGCAAGTTTTTTTTGATAAACAGAGCCTCACGAATCTTCAAGCGTGTTAAATTGCTTTTTTTAATGTTCAAAAACTTCTTGATAAAAATATTACAAGGCTGATTAGGACAAAATGAGAAAATGTATCTTAGTGAAAAATTTAATGAGCAAAATAACTGGATTGAATGTGGAAAGTGTTTATTCAAAACATGCAGGAAGTTATTGAGGGACAGGTTCCAATTCAGAAAAACTGGAATAATAAAAATCCAGAAGACTGATAATTAAAAAACAAAAAGGCAAAAAGTAAAGTACGGAAAAAATATTGAGATTTAAGTTGTAACATTGGAAAGGATAATACAAACACAGAAAAATTAAAAAAATTAGAAAACAAATACAAAAGAAAAGAAATGAAGTGAAAAAACAATTAAAGTGACCATATTAGATTATGAACAGAAATTAGCAAACAATGTAAATATTCATAGCATGTGAAAAGTAGACAGAAGAAAAAGACAAAGTGGGTCCATTAAAAGATGACAAAGGGCAGACATTTTAAATAACTACTTTGGATCTGATTTACTAAAGAAGATGTCCAAAGTATTCTTAATGCTAAAGATTTATTTCAAAAAGACACAGACTGAAGTTGTTTTTACGAAAATTAAAGTTGTTGAAATGCTAAAAAATTTGAAAACTGATAAAAGCCCTGGGATAGATGAGCTGCACCCAAAGTGTTTGCTTAAGGTCAGAAATGAGATCGGAGAGGTGCTGGCAGAATTAATGAATAAGTCATTGCAGACTGGGGCGGTCCCGCAGGACTGGAGGAATGCTGTTATTGTGCCACGGTTCAAAAATGCAGCAGAAACGACCAGTTAGCCTTACCAGTATTGTTTGCAAAATTATGGAAAAATGATCAAAAATGAAATTGTGATTCATCTCGAAAAAAATAAACTAATTAAGGATAGTCAGCATAGATTTGTGAAGAATAGATCGTGTTTGTCAAATTTGTTGGATTTTTTTGAAGAGGTTTTTGAAGGTATGGATGCATGTCAGATTTGATATATTTAGATTTTCCATGGCTTTCGATACGGTACCGCATCATAGGTTGTCTACAAAGTTGAAAGCTGTTGGTTTATGTGGTAATCTGTTGCTAGATAGAAGAAAAAAAGTGGGAGTGAGAGGAAAGTTTTCAAAATGGATGAAGATAACAGGTGGAGTGCCTCAAGGTTCTGTGCTTGGACCACTTCTTTTTCATAAATGACCTTGATGAAGGGATAGCAGCTAAAGAATCAAAATTGGCTGACGATACAAAATTATGCAAAGCGGTGTTCAATAATAACGATGTTGACATGTTGAGAAAAGATCTTGTACAATTATTCAAATGGTCGCAGGAATGGCAAAAGCGGTTTAATGTTGATAAGTGTCATGTTATGCACATGGGTGGAGGAAATCCAAGATGTAAATACGAGATAGGAGTGATACAGCTGAAAGAAACGAAAGGAAAAAAGATCTTGGCGTATTAGTAAATGAAGATGCTAAGCAGTCTAGACAACGTGTAGAGGTTGCAAAGAAGAGAAACAAAATCTTGGGCATGATCAAAAGAACCATGGTCAGCAGAGATAGAGATACAATTTTAAGATTGTATAAATCTCTAGTTAGGCCACATTTGGAATACTGTGTACAGGCATGGAAACCTTTTCTTAAACAAGATATCTACAGAACAGAGAAAGTACAAAGACGAGCTACAAAGATGATTGCTGAATTGAAAAGACTTACTTATGAACAACGTGTGGGTAGATGCAATCTGACCATGCTTGAAAAGAGAAGGACTAGAGGAGACTTAATTGAAATTTACAAAATATTGAACGGATTGGTTGACCTAGATCAGGAAAGATTTTTTGAAAGATCAAAATATGAAGGTACCAGAGGGCACAACTTCAAGCTGTATAAAAAAGGGAGGGTTCAATGAAGCAAATGTTTTTGTTAGTGCAAGAGTGACGAATGGATAGAATAGATTAGAGAATTACGTAGTGAATGCTGCAACTCTTGACGAATTTAAAATTTCGTTGGCCTTGAGGCCCATTGACATGGACTTACGCGACCTTAAATATTGTTCAACATTCATTCGTTAATTATGTAAATATGGTTTTTAAATGTATGATGGTGGATCTCACACAAAATTAATTGTTCTGATTCACTTTAAATAAACGTTATGCTATGTTATGTGGAATGTCTCCTTCAGCAGCCTCTGGAGAAGCACCGGCAGAGCAAGCAACCTGGCTGTTAAGTTGACGAGTTGGGGGAGGGGAAGAAGTGAGGTGAATTATTGGTGTCAATAGAGGAGAATCCGGCAGGCTTCCACTGAACCCAAGACCAAGACCACCAAGATTTTTATTTGCAAGGCAAGATCAAGACCAAGATTTTGATTTGCAAGGCAAGATCAAGACCAAGATTTTGATTTGCAAGGAAGGATCAAGATCAAGACATATTGAAAAAATACCGAATTAAGACCAAGACTTTGTAAAAATCATTCAAAATGAAGACGTCTTAATAAACTTTTTTCAACTAAGAAACTGAAGCATGAAAAGTCAATAACTAAATTATTAAATTGTTTAAAGCAAATGTTTTTGTTAGTGCAAGAGTGACGAATGGATAGAATAGATTAGAGAATTACGTAGTGAATGCTGCAACTCTTGACGAATTTAAAATTTCGTTGGCCTTGAGGCCCATTGACATGGACTTACGCGACCTTAAATATTGTTCAACATTCATTCGTTAATTATGTAAATATGGTTTTTAAATGTATGATGGTGGATCTCACACAAAATTAATTGTTCTGATTCACTTTAAATAAACGTTATGCTATGTTATGTGGAATGTCTCCTTCAGCAGCCTCTGGAGAGCAAGCAACCTGGCTGTTAAGTTGACGAGTTGGGGGAGGGGAAGAAGTGAGGTGAATTATTGGTGTCAATAGAGGAGAATCCGGCAGGCTTCCACTGAACCCAAGACCAAGACCACCAAGATTTTTATTTGCAAGGCAAGATCAAGACCAAGATTTTGATTTGCAAGGCAAGATCAAGACCAAGATTTTGATTTGCAAGGCAGGATCAAGATCAAGACATATTGAAAAAATACCGAATTAAGACCAAGACTTTGTAAAAATCATTCAAAATGAAGACGTCTTAATAAACTTTTTTCAACTAAGAAACTGAAGCATGAAAAAGTCAATAACTAAATTATTAAATTGTTTAAAAATTAAACTGTTATTATTTTAAATGTTTATTGCAATTAGTAAACACAAGTTCAGATAACAATGTTTGTCCTAAACGAGCTCGATTTGGTCTCATGAATACACCTCCATGACTAAATATCCGATCCACTGGCGCTGAAGTTGCTGGTACACATAAAATCTTATCAAATAAAAAGCCCAAAACTTTCAATCTGTCATCATTTTTCAGGAGTTTTCCCTACTTATTTTCAATTAATAATTCATAGAAGGAACAGATGTTTTTTTAGTGCAAAAATGTTTTAAATGACTGAAATCATCATTAAATGTGTCGATGTAGCATCTTTTTTTAACTAACAGAAGGTTGTAATTATTCAATGGTCTACTTCTTGTTTGTTTTTCATCATCACACCAAATTGAGCTTGCGCCAATATTTTTCTTCGTTCATTATACGCGTTTTAATGGTTGAATTAAATGTTCCATTAAAATTAGGCCAGAATCTTTTAAAGAACAAAATCAGACTTAATGTCCTTGTTAAGGTCTCGGACTTGATCTTGGACCAAAACTTTTGAGTTCAAGTCCAAGATCAAGTACAAAACCTTAACACACAAGATCAAGATTAAGAACAAAACGTCAAACAGTGAAAAGAATTGACCATGTCGTTTGTGAATTGCCACGAGTGAAGATGATGGTGTTCTGTGTTCGTGGCCTTGCTGGACGTTCCAAAAGCAATTATGCAAATTAAGAAGGGAATAATATTGTCATCTATGGTCCTGTTTTCGGTTTTCCCATGTATTGATATCCCGACAAGTATTTTCAAATATTATAGCAGGTATAGAATATATATATATATATATATATATATATATATATATATATATATATATATATATATATATATATATATATATATATATATATATATATATATATATATATATATATATATATTCGGGCCTCGCTAAAAGCCTTCCTAAACAACAGGCGGGCCGATATATCTATGGTGATGAGACCGGTGCGATGTCTCCGCATTTGATCGATAACTGCAATATTACTATACGTAGACGTTGATCATTTTCAACTTTTAATTAAACTCTCAATTTTATCGATATCCTATTATCTTTGAATAGTAGCTTTAAATTCTTATTTTATAATTTTACCTCCTTGCTTTTATTAGTAATTCTCTTTTAATAGTTATATTTTACTACTTAATTTGGTTGTATAGTTTAGCACATGTAATTTTTTATTTTTTCTTATTTTTTGTTTATTTATTTACATCAGGCAAAAAATTTGGTTGTTACTTAGCGGTTTTCATATTTTGCATTTACTCTTCTTTGTACTTTGACCTCGATTGATGTGTAAACATATCTGTTATGTCTCGCCACACCACTTTATATATTTTCGTTGTAGCTGTAATTTTAAATTATTTTTAGGAGTTCTGATGATGGTTAATAAAGCCGAAACCTGCAGGTCAGCTCATGACCAAAACATTAATAAAAATATATACCAGTTCGTTTAAAAGTGTCTTGGTATTTCCGATTTTCGAAAAGTTTCACGTTTGATAGAAAAAGTTTGTAATAAGAAATGGGCCATAGTCTTTAATAACGCGTGTCTGAAAGAACAGGTTGTTCCTAATTATATATATATATATATATATATATATATATATATATATATATATATATATATTATAAGGAAACATAACGTTGATATGTTTTTACGAGCCACATATATCAGAAACTTGGATGGCGTACAATCCACCACGAAATAACGCAAATATAAATGTCTCAACTTCAGACTCGAACCCACGACTGTCGGATCGGCAACACCGCCTTGCATCATGCCAACTACCTTACCATCTGCGCCACTTCCCTTTTTTCATTCTAATGCACTAGCGGATCCAGGTAGTTTGAGTGGGAAAGGCGAATTTTCATGAAAACCTATTTACAGATTGTTATCACAAGCTGAAATATCTATTATAACACTTTTTGTTGCTATTGCATAAAAGATTAATTAATAAAATTACGTGTCCACGTTAATAAAAATTCATTTTTATACATGCTTTTTGCCTGGCGAATTGCATTTAAATGGCACTTTAAAAAAACTTTTCTTGAGGTTGTTGATTAAAATTTAAAATTGATTGCTTTAGTGTTATTTATTAATAACTTAAATGTAATTTTATTGCAAAGTGGTGGGGGGAGGCGATTGCCTTCGCCGCCCTCCCCCTGGATCCGCCAATGTCCTAATGGTGACCTCTACATTCAAATAGAATACGTAGCTACGTTTTATACGAGCCATGTCAAAAACAAAGTTTTTGTTATAGGTAAAAAACCGAAGCTATACGCTAGATATGTTGACGACATATTGGTACTATGCCAGGACAAAGATGAGCTGGAAAAGTTAAAATTGCATTTTGAAAGAAATTCAGTTCTGAAATTAACAACCGAAGTTATCAACCTTCAAAGACAACTAGCATACTTGCTTGTGAAACGGAAAAGGAATTTCTATCCACAGTATATACCAAACCCACAGATGGCTGTCATTGTCTTAAGGGTGACAGTTACTGTCCCGACAAATACAAACCAGCGTAATTGGCTATTTTAACAGAGCATTTAAATATTCTCAAACATGGATTGATTTTGACATTGAAGTGAAACAAATTAAAACTTTGTTAGTTAATAATAATTATTCCAACACAATGGTGGACGAGACTGTCAGTAAATTTGTTGATAGCAAGCACAACAATTCAACTTCTGTAAAACAGACGCAGAAATCCCTGATACCTCTGTTTTATTGTGCCCAGATGCAGAAGAGACGAAGAATCCATCAAGAGTTTGATTTATAGACACGTACTGTTTCTAATCCAATTTCACAACTCCTCTATAACAAAAACGCATCAACTAGTCTCTACTAATAACTCTAGAAGAATTATTCAATTACAGAAAACTAATGTTGTCTACAAATTTACGTGTCCACACTCACATACAGTTCCTGAAACATACATAGGGCATACGCGTACTAGCCTCTCAAGGCGTCTAACGATGCATACCCAAGGAGGAAGTATTTGTTCACATTTTGTTACTGCTCATGGACACAAACCCAACAAAAAAACACTGAATAAAAATACTTAAACAATTGTTCAGGATACCGATCCTGTTAGATTAAAAATTAAAGAAGCTTTGCTGATATCTCAAGAACGACCCTCTATAAATATGCAATATAATAATTTTGACAGAACCCTATTGCTCCAATATCAGTCATACCCCTCTGCTATGGTTACTACATCTCGTGGCGTCTCAACATTGGTCGTCGGTGGTTTTCGTTGTCGTGGCGACAGATCTGTCGACCCTCCAGTTTCCACTGATCTCGCGATGGATGATTTGCTGGATATAAATGTAAACATCAGTTCGACTTTATCAACTGATCGCAAGGAACTTTCGGCTTGTGTTGTTGACGAATCTGTTCGTCCTAACCTTTCTTGTCGTTCTTTGAGTGACCACTCATAGTACCTTGGAGTTGAATAGTACTTTCGTCCTAACCTTTCTTGTCGTTCGGTCACTCATATTACCTTGGAGTTGAATAGTACTTTAGATGATGACTGTCACGACTTCGCCTTTGCGATAGTCGATATTCAAACAGAACTGGAGAAAATTTAAGTCGAAATAAAGTTAAAGACACTCTTTATTAGTATATATTGTTTTATTTATCGAATACCAAGCAAGATTATCGAAAAACTATCACCACGAGGACGAACAGATATAAAACAGTTTCAACGTCGATCAAACAATGGCGAACAGGAACAAGAAGAAGGGACGAAGTAGTTCGCGACAGCCTTATAAATACAAGCCCTCCAGGCTACAGGCTACAGGCTTAAACGTTCAAATATTCGCGCAACAATCCAAACACGCAACGTTGTGCAATACCCGAAGCACCGCCTGCGCCGGAAATCCCAAAGTTAGATCCAGGCACGCACCTGCGTTTACGCGGGCGTGACATACCTCCCCCCCTAAAGTCGATAACGATCCTTCTCGTTATCGGCCATATCTTCATTCTTTGATCTGGGTCGATCCGGTTGGCTGAGTGTGGATCCGGTTGACTGAATGGTTTCCTTCGTCGTCGGGTTTCCTGGTGCTCGTCTTGGGAACCTGTAAATCCAGAACAGTCGCGACGATGAGCCACACGCGAAAGAAAGACGTGGTCGAAGAACCTTCCGAGCAAGGACAAATGAGACGTCCTGCAGCTCTTTGTTCAGTGACGCGCTCTTCTTCCTGGAGACCTGCAAATAAAAACTTGCGACCGATCCACTTTATCGTTAACCAAGATCGCCCAGAGAAAGAAATTAACCAAAGAACATTACAAAGCTACCCATATAACTAACACCAATTTCTGATAACAATGAAATACTTAACCAAAGATTAAACACCCTAGGATAAATAAACCTAATTGTAGCCACAGCTACTCCAAACCTAATTTAATCGAGACAGGAAATCAGTTACTAAATATAATAATGATAATACAACACAAAACACCAAATGGTTCTGAGAAGGAAGTCGCGCTCAGCAAGGCATTGCTGACCAACTCCAAACCATAGTCAACAATTCTGCATAACTCGAGTAAATCTTACTCGTAAGAAAGTATAGTAACTTCATAGAAATTTGCCAACAGCTCAGGAATTGTGCTCTGCCTACCTTCTGAAGCAGATTCGGGATATCGGGGACTGGAAAGCCGTCTCCCCTAGGTCCCTTCGAGATACAATCCATTAAGCTTACCATGGGAATCCACCATGGTATGATTATGCACCGGCGATTCATACCCCAAAAATAGTATTTGCCAATATGATCACCTGCAATTCCACCAAATCTCACGGCTATTCTGAGATTTTGCTTTTGCTTCCCCCAATAGTCGGGTGGTTTTGTACCTAAATGCCAAGGTACTCCCTTTACACTATTCCAAGGATCTCTGAGGATAGCAAGTGGTCCTCGCGGCAAAGTACCATACACTAATGTATAAGGAGCAATATGAGTTGTAGATGACGGTTTCTCACGTAAACTCCATAATACAAAAGGAAGAACCTTAAACCACTCCTTAGGATGTGCCTCAACCAATTTATAAATCATGTTCTTAAGACTCTGGTTACACCTCTCCACTAACCCGGATGCTTCAGGATGCCCTGGGGTGTTAAACCTAGGACTGCACCCCAAACATTTAAGAAAAGTCGTCGTTAACTGATTTTTGAAATTCGTACCACAATCGGAACTGATTATTCGTGGTATGGAAAACGTCATAAAAATCTGAATAAGGATCTCACATACAGATTTAGCATCTAATGACCTTAATGGATAAGCCATCGGCCATCTGGAGAACAAATCGACAACAACCAGGGCATAATTGTACTTGGGTCGGACAGTCATACTATCACCCGCTGGAATTATGGGCCCTATGCAATCCATAACTAAATGATTAAATGGTAGTTCATCTCCCCGTGGTATGGGAGTTATGGGGACTCGATCTCTTTTTCTAACAGGTGCCCTTAACTGGCACACGGGGCACGACTCACAATAGGTTTGGACTTGTTTCTCCATATCGGGAAACCAAAAGCTGAGTCGAATACGCTGCCGTGTACTCTTGGCAGCCATGTGCCCCGAATAGGGAGCATCATGCCCCATCTGTAACACTGCAAGTATACGACTCCTGGGCAAACACAACTGTTTTATGGAATGACCCCACTGATTCTCCTTGTGAAACAAAAGTCCCCGGTCGATATAAAAGTTTTTACGCTTATCTATACCTAGCAACCAGAAGGACTTCAGTGAAGGACAATCATGTTGCTCTTTAGCAAACGCATCGGGATCATTACTATCGTCTACCCGCTGACAATCATCGTTAATGGTTGTAAATCGAGCGTCGGTTCGTGAATCACTTCCGCCTGCATCAGCACCTGGACAAATATCATCACCCGCAACTACAGAAACACCTATGTCCTGACAAGTATCGGTCTGTGAATCAACTTTCCTAGCATCAGCACCTGGACAAATATCATCACCCGAAACTACAGAAGCACCTGTGTCCTGACAAGTATCGGTCTGTGAATCAACTTTCCTAGCATCAGCACCTGGACAAATATCATCACCCGAAACTACAGAAGCACCTATGTCCTGACAAGTATCGGTCTGTGAATCAACTTTCCTAGCATCAGCACCTAGACAAATATCATCACCCGAAACTACAGAAGCACCTATGTCCTGACAAGTATCGGTCTGTGAATCAACTTTCCTAGCATCAGCACCTGGACAAATATCATCACCCGAAACTACGGAAACATCTATGTCCTGACAAGTATCGGCCTGTGAATCCACTTTCCTAGCGTCAGCAGCACGAGAAACACCTTCGCCGAGAATTAATGCAACATCTGGACTATGCTCATCATTACGAGGTTCATCTAAAACAAAATATTGTGAATTAGTTATTTCAAGACTGGGAACATTCACATCAGAGTCATGTGCATTTTGTTTGTTCTTAATAGGGTATGCAACGGTATCATACAATGATATCGTTTTTAATAAGTTGCTTACGGAGGGAGTGATAATAATTTGCTCATTAAGATTTGGGACGACAGCAAACCATGCACGAACCTTGGGTGCTAGGTTCACAACGTCATCACCCACAAGATCTGGTCGAACAACTAATCTAACATAACCTACAATTTCTGGTTGACCCTTAAGGCCAGATAATTTTATAAATTTATGTGGTACCCTATGAAGAGATTTAATTAAATCTTCTCTAATGCAACACACCTCTGCACCACCATCAATCAAAGCTGGAATAGATGGTAATTGATCGATAAATACATTCTCATAAGACCTAATGTGATAATCATCAACATCTATAATGGGACATGCTTCGGGACAGGGAAAAGATTTTTGACCATCAAACAATATTTTCCTATCAACGAGACCTCTAAAGGAATTTTCTGAATGAGAAGACAAATTTTTCCCATCAACCAATGTTTTCCTATCATCGAGACAATTACGGGAATTTTTTGACTGAGAGGACAAATTTTTATCATCAACAAATGTTTTCCTATCACCGAGACAATTAAAGGAATTTTCTGTTTGACAACAATTAATTCTGGGATTAGGTAAATTTGAGGAAGGGAATTTATGTAGAGGACATTCCTTGAACGAATGACCCTTCTTATGGCATTTGAAGCATAAACCATACCTTTTATCCTTATCCATGTTAGGATCAATGGATATTTTAGTCATTCTATTAGGAATGGGAGACCCTGACCCTTTATCTGTTGGTTTTGGGTTGTTAAATCGAGGCGGTCTAGTCTCATGCTCGTGTGTGGCCATGTAGCTATCCGCAACGCGTGAAAGCTCTAGATGATTTAACCAATCATCCTTTTCCTGAGTTAAAATAAAATCTGCACAATTGGGAGACATTAGTTGTTTCAACCTATCGGCACACATCAAACTAACTAATTGATGGAAATTCTCATCAATATTCCTACTTTTAATATAATACGATAACGCTGTGTGTAATTCAGAAGCTACCTGTGAATAAGTCTCACCAGGTCTCCTTTTTACAGCATAAAACCTCTCCCTTAAAAGACTGGGAGTGACCCGAAATTCCTGCAATAGAATTTGCTTTAGTTCCTCATAGTCACCTAACTGAACAACGGTCAATCGACTCAAGATTGAGCGAGCTCTATTATTCAAATGGGCCTGCAATATTTTGGGTTTCACATCATCATCAACTTGGTATGATGTAAACTGATTTTCGAGATATTGAAAATACCCCGGTATTGCAGCAGGATCTGAAGGAAACTCCGCCATTATACCCTTCATGGCATTTAGAAAGCGACTAGTGCGAACGGATAAGGAAACCTCAAGACTATTGTGGTCCTGAATCCTTTCACGTTCCAGCTCTAGTTTAGCTTCGGCAAGTCTGCGGGTTGCCCTATCCTCATCTAACCTAGCGTCAGCGAGTCTACGCTCCTGTTCTAATTTAGCTTCAGCGAGTCTGTTCTCCTGTTCTAACTTAGCTTCAGTAAGTCTGTTTTCCTGTTCTAACTTAGCTTCAGCAAGTCTGCGATTCGCCCTATCTTCATCTAACTTAGCCTCAGCAAGTCTACGGTTCGCCCTATCCTCTTCTAACTTAGCTTCTTTAGCCGCCAATTCTGCTTCGCGCAATGCTAACTTACGCTCAGCTAAATCTGATTTGGAATTTTTGCTAACGTTAGTATCTTCACTAACTCTACGTGGACGCCGACTATCATCAACAAATTGATAGTGCTCCTCGCTAAGGATCCCTGTTGGACTATCCTGCGCAACTGACTCTTCAACCGTAGGGGTTCTAATCATATTTATGAAACCTACTACACAGAAAAAGAAAGAAAAACCTAACTGGGCAATCCGGCAACGATAAAATCTCTAACCTGAGATGTGGATCGGCCCTCCTTGCGAAATGGATGTCGCCACGTGGTCGAACTGAACGGTCTGAAACTGTCCGGACTCTTTCTCCAGCACTGAATCGTCAATCGTCGATCTTTCGGTGAGGATCCTCCTTGATCTGGTCGATTTGCGTCGAATCCCTGGTCGGTTTTGCAGATCCCGGTCGAATCCCGCTGATCCCGCCAAAACCACTGGATACCGCCAAAGTCGTTAGATCACCAAACTCGATAGAACTTCACCAACTCGATGAACTCTATCGCCCAGGACGAATCTCACCCAAAACTGATCGGTGTATCGACTGACTATCCCACCGCTGCCACCAAAAAATCTTCTGTCACGACTTCGCCTTTGCGATAGTCGATATTCAAACAGAACTGGAGAAAATTTAAGTCGAAATAAAGTTAAAGACACTCTTTATTAGTATATATTGTTTTATTTATCGAATACCAAGCAAGATTATCGAAAAACTATCACCACGAGGACGAACAGATATAAAACAGTTTCAACGTCGATCAAACAATGGCGAACAGGAACAAGAAGAAGGGACGAAGTAGTTCGCGACAGCCTTATAAATACAAGCCCTCCAGGCTACAGGCTACAGGCTTAAACGTTCAAATATTCGCGCAACAATCCAAACACGCAACGTTGTGCAATACCCGAAGCACCGCCTGCGCCGGAAATCCCAAAGTTAGATCCAGGCACGCACCTGCGTTTACGCGGGCGTGACAATGACGTTTATGAGTTTTCTTCTTGGAGTGAAGATCTCATCTCGGCTTGTCTTGCAAGTGACAACACATGGGATAATAACACAATATCCAACGAAACATTGACGAACAGTGTCGATGAGGTTTTGACGAGTTGTGACAAGTCCCCCGTTTCCACCTGCTGTGGGACTCATGGTGCCCAGGATGTCTGTGATACATCGGGTAGAACCTCAACAGAAGAACATAATAAATTTGCATTGTGTGATGTCGCAACACGATGGCCTCCTGATTCTCTTTTGACGACTGACTCTCTCATCTCGGGTAACCATGGGACTGATTGTACACGAAGTACTGACATGATCTCGGACCAAACATTATCGGACGAAGATGAATTTGTGCTGTGTAGCAATGAACCTGTTGATCCACTCCTTTTTGTTTGTTGCGTGACTGATGGCACAGGGCGTCAGCAGTGACCTCAGTGGAATTCCTGAAGGGGACCAATGTGGTTTCCCGCCGGGAGATGACAAACCCGTTAAATTGCCTATTCTACTTTAAAGTGGTAATATAACAATAAGAAGAAAAAATAGCATGTTCATACTTGTAATTTTACATTGTCTTCATCTATAAGCAAATTACGACCGTACCAATATTCTTGTATATACTATTTTTATTTTTTAAATTATTTGAACTTTATTATTACGTATTTTTACCGCAGTTCCTTTTATTTATTATGTTGTCAACACGAGTTAAATAACTCCTTGCCGAATTACAAACAAAAAAACCACACGAACAGAAAAAAAGCACAACACGACCCCACAAACGAACCGGAAACAAAGAAAAATGTCAACACCACCAATGAATCAATTCAAAAGTAATCAGAAAACATGTCCAAAATCAGCACGACATCACAAGCAAACCGAAAACATAATGTCAATTAAACAGAAAACATATCTAAAACTCAACGCGAACTCTCAAGCGAACCAAAAACAGTAAAATGTCGCACATATGGAGTCAGATCAAAAACTAAACATAAAACATAATAATATAAAAAAAAACCGCACGAACAGAAAAAAAAGTACAACAGGACCCCACAAACAAACCGAAAAAAAAGAAAACTGTCAACACCACTAATGAATGAATCAATTCAAAAGTAATCAGAAAACCAGCACGACATCACATGCAAACCGAAAACATAGTGTCAATTAAACAGAAAACCTATCTAAAACCCAACACGACCTTAAAGCAAACCAAAAACATTGCAAAATGTCACGCAATTAGAGGCAGATCAAAAACTAAACATAAAACACATCTAAAACCCCCGTCTTCACAACTCATAAACCTTTTCACCCCAAAAAGCATCTAATAATATCCTAAAAGTATATTTATCTCCAGCTGACACGACCGACTGTGGCAATCTATTCCACTCCTGAATAACTCTATTACCAAAGAAATACTTCCTGCAGTCTTTGTGTGCACCTGATGTCACCAGCTTTCTATCGTGGCCTCTGGTTCTTTCATACGTACAGAAGGTCAGGGTGGGACAAACCAAGCTCCTTAGATCTCCAGCCAACAAATCGAATAATAAAATCAAATCCGCTCTGATTCTTCTATATTTCAATGTCGGAAGCTTTAATTTTCTCAATCTCATTTCGTATGGCATTCCCACACAGGATGGCCGCAGTTTAGTCGCCCTTCTCTGCACCCTTTCTACTGCATCGATCAATCCTTGCCTATATGGGTTCCACACTTGTACTCCATATTCTAGCTGGGACCTCACCAAGGCTTTATATAGAGTAATAAAGGCTTCATCTGACAATTTTCTAAAATTTCTTGCTATTATGCCCAGCATCATGTTGGCTTTCTTTACCCGAGATAAAATATGTTCTTTGAATTGCAGTTTTGAATCCATAATAATACCGAGATCCGAGACTGATTCAATTGTTGGTATCTCACACGTGGTGCCATCTAAATCTATCAAATGATATTTATTTATGAAATGCTTCCCCCCAACATGGAGAAGACAGCATTTTCCAATATTCACCTGCATCTGCCATCTATTGAACCACTCCACCACTCTATTGATATCATTCTGCAGCCTGCTACAATCATCTTTACTGCTCAAAACTTTAAATATTTTAGCATCATCCGCAAAAAGAAACATATTCTCGCAAACAGTACAAATGTCATTGATATAAATCAGGAACAATACAGGACCCAACACACTACCCTGAGGAACACCACTCTCCACCCGTAAAGCCTCGGAATGCTCTTCATTTAGTCTCACTCTAAACGTTCTGTCTTTCAAATAGTTTTTAATCCACTTTAGAATCTGTTTATGCACTTTGTATCTCTCCAACTTATATAACAATTTTTCATGCGGAATTTTGTCAAAGGCCTTTTCCAGGTCAGTATATAACACATCAACTTCATTTCCCACATCCACAGCCTTAGAAAGCACATCAAGGAAACCAAGCATCTGTAGAGTTGTGGAGCGTGAAGGAAGAAATCCAAACTGGTTCCTGGCAAACAAGTTATTTTTCAAAAAATATCCAAGCAGATGATCTTTAATGATTGACTCCAGTATCCTGCAACAAACCGATGTCAATGCCACTGGTCTATAATTGGATATTATATCTTTACGACCTTTCTTAAACAGTGGAACAACACAACTGGATCTCCAATCCCTCACCACTTCTCCCGATTGCAATGAACATTCAAATATATGCTTTAAATAAACGTTAATTGATGCACATGTTTCTTTCAGAACCCTAGGGTGAATTCCATCTGGTCCAGCCGATTTATTACCATCAAGTTCTCTTAGCTTTTTGCCAAGCATTCCAGAATCTATCTTTACTTCATCCATACCATCCTCAGGTACTCCAGGACTAAAAGGCAGAATATTTGTCAAACCCGAACCTGTATCACTCACATACACAGAGGCAAAAAATTCTGCAAACGCCTTCGCTTTCTCGTATCCCTCTGTGAGAACAGAACCATCAACAGTCAACATGCCGGGTGAATTTCTGCATTTAGCTTTTTTGTGCACAAAATTCCAAAATCTCTTGGGATTAGTCTTAAAATTTGCAGCAATAAGGTTCTGGTTTTCTTTTTCAAGTTGTGCCGACAAAACCCTCACCTTTTGACGGTATTTCCTAAACTCAGTTAGTTTCTCGGTCGCCCCATATCTATAAACTTGTCTCCAGCATTGATGTTTCAGCTTAATGAGTGTACGCAGTTCCTGTGTCATTCTAAAGCGGAATTTATTATTTTTAGCTCTGTGAGGAACAAATCGCTTTGTAAGTTCCATCAACGTATCTCGGAAAATCGACCACTTATTTTCCACAGAAATATCATCCTCAAGCACCATAGTCAGAGCTCCACCAATTAAATCATTGAAAAGGTATAATCTCCCAGATCATAACAAGGTCGTTTGTTACTGTTACAACCAGAGCTGCTTTCAATCTCCAAACAAACATTGAACGAAATAATCGAGTGATCGCTGCTTCCCAATGGTGAAAGATATCTGATACTATCTATAGACTCTCTTGAAGTTACCACAAGATCTAATAAGTGTGGAGTTTGGCCAGGTCTAAACCTGGTTGGCTCTGTGATGTGTTGAATCATAAACCTGTCATCCAAAAACTTCAAAAATCTATTTTCGATTCTTGTATGTAAACCCTGACAGCTCGAAGTCATCCAATTTATCTCTGGAAAATTAAAATCTCCCAGCAGAAGATGATTACCCTTCAACAACATGAATTCTTCTAGCAGGTCAATAAGAAGTTCATTGTTTTCTGATAAACTATTTGGGCTTCTATAAATAAATAAAATATTCAAAAAATCTCTAGAAGTTAGCAATCTAATGCATAATTTTTCCTGAAATGTTATTTTCATATTTATTTCAATTACTGAAAGACTCTCTTTATAATACAATAATAATCCTCTGCAACCATCTTTCTGAAACCCAGAAGATAATATTTGCCATCCCTTCAGCTGGTATTCTGAAATTGATTGTGGAAATCTTAAATTTTTAGGATTGACCTCATTCAGCAATATTAAATCTGGCAGAGTTATTTTTTACGATATTCTAATATCTAGTGGGATAGGTATGTTCTACCTGATTTTATTGTTTATTTCATTGCATCGTTTCTTGTGTTGACGTTTGGTTTAAATTTTAAATGGGCTCTGAGGATGACAATTTCAGTCGATACGGTCCGTTAGCCCTAGTTGAATCAAAAAATGTATGTATTTATAAAAATTTAAAATGTTTGTAGACAAAAATAATCAACACAAAATACTCTATTGTCTTTATATATATATATATATATATATATATATATATATATATATATATATATATATATATATATATATATATATATATATATATATATATATATATATATATATATATATATATATATATATATATTGAATATTTCGGCGCTATATGTTTTTTTAAGCAAACTCGATTGAAAAAAGTAACACACTTGCTTGAATCGATTTTATTTTTAATTTTTTCCAATAGTCTAAATCGGTTTAGAAATAAATTATTATCAAACACAAACTCCATAATCTTATAGGCTTATAGATCTATTTCGGCAATTTTTTGCCATCTTCAGACATTAAAGTAAAGTTATTGCCAAATAATATAAATAATGAATATTCATGGAACCAAAAATACTTTCGTTTTCGGGAGGCCCTCTTGGCATCTCACTCCAAACTTGCACATCTCTGATATACCTATTCTATATATATGCTCCGGATATCCATGCCGGTGTCTAAACCAACACGTATATATATATATATATATATATATATATATATATATATATATATATATATATATATATATATATATATATATATATATATATATATATATATATATATATATATATATATATATATATATATATATATATATATATATATATAGAGATATATATATATATATTTTCTTTTAAACAGGCTCTATTAAACACAATTGACCACTTAACATTAGTCATCTTTCTTAGTAAGTTTTTAAAGCCCTTTTCATCCATTTGAAACGACGAGACATATATTGAAGAATTTATTGGTTAAAATAGTTAAATGATAAAACGATCAGGGTTAACTGGCCAGTTTCAGCTATAAAAAGCCATCTTCAGAACCCTATGTTAAACAATAAATTAAATATTAAATATTATAAAAGTTGAAAGGGAAGAGTTAAAAATCAGAAAGACTTAGGCTTAGACGGAGACATTTAATTAGAGCTAGGCTGAATCAGTTTTCAGTTAATAAATTAATACGGCTATTGATAGATGGAACACATTGAAATTTAGGTTAAAAAACAGAAGGAAAAAAGCGACCACATTAAATGAGTTACAAAGAAAGAAACTCACTTTGAAATTAAATAGAGTTCGAGGAAAAGTAGCCCAACAAAATCGATGATATTTTTTTCAATAATTTAGAACTAAATAAGTAATTAAAACACAGGAAAGACAAGTTAAAACACGTTAAACGCTCGATAGGTGAAAAACGTAACCATACAGAGCGGCGTTGTACGACTTGTGAACCACACAAAGAACGACAAGCACGGGCACAAAAATATTGGCAGTAACATAATCTAAGACAAGGCTATTGTATACGGTCGGGCGGCAATTAGCGCCGTCGCTGCTTATTAATATTATCATTGTAAGTGAGATGCTCAAAAGTAGTATTCGAACCACTGAGCCCCGCACCATCCTCGCATCCAGGCTGAACGTCATGAAGTTCAACTGGGACGAAAGCGTCAAGTTGCCCGCAGGTCAAAGTATTGTCTTCATCGCCGAGCAAGCCATGGACAACGATAGAAGATTACTTTCTTCAAAGCTGCCTGCAGCACCATCGACTGAAGACGAGATGAAGCTGGTGGGGAAAACGACGTTATCGCCAAACAGTGTTTGGCCATCTCCATGTGTAACGTCCCGAGCTGAAGCACAGCGGGCCATTTCATGAAGATCGACTTTTCTTCCGGAATCAGGCCGACCGCGCGATCCAAAAGAATGAACTGAAGTGTGGCGCCTTTGATTGCCAGCGCTCAGCGAATGAGATCCGCTGTCACGGCCGACAGAAACGCAAGAAACGAGGGACAATTCTCTGCCGTCCAGAGCCATCATGAAGACTTGATCGTCCACATCAGACTCGTTTTCAGTTGTGGAGAGGGTGACACGGGTATGTCACCACGAGAGATACAACAACTGACTTTTGTAAGTGGTAGATCCGAGGTATGAGAGTCTACGGATCTATCACGAGTATTGTCTTGCACATCACTTGTACGCTGATGACAAGTTACAGATGCAGGTTAACTTGTCGTCGAGTTGCCACCCATGTTATCGGAAGAGATCGTTTGTTTCTTCGAGTTGAGCATGGTGTTATTTGTCACAACATGATCAGTCGGACCGCGTCCATATTGTAACAATAAAGTTCGATTGAAACGATCATCTTGAACATTAATCGTGGGGCGATGTCTCAAGATCAACAAAGCCTCTTTGATTATGCTCATAAAATTGATCTTACAAAATTCAACACCGACTTGTTAGATTCCGGACTAATTGAAAATGAATTCACATCCGTCGATGATTATGTCATAGCAATGAATGATACTTTCCTGAGGCTAGCGAGAGCTTGTTGAAATGGCGGCTGTGATATGCGATATTTGAACACAGTAGAATATAATATATTTTCTAATAGTTGGAAATTTGTATATAATATATTTTCTGATTTTAATTAATAAAATCTTAAACCAAGAATTACAATAATATATATATAATACCGCTAGTTATTTTTTTTTAATAATAGTTTATAGTCCTTTACACCAGGTGTTTTAATACTGAAATGACTGTATATAGGAAGCACCTAAGTACTTCCTGTCGTGGATCATAATTTGATCCTTTTAACTATTCCCTCCTCCTTTTTTTTACCGCTAGTTTTTTTAGTTTTCGGTACGCAGAGAAGCTGGTCAACTTCAAATCCAGACACCAGTTCACAAATTTTTGGTTACTGATATATTATAATAACTTCCTTTGTCAGTGTTAGTTGATGTGTATTTTAGCTTTCTGGCTGCATTTCTTCTTTTTTCCCATCACTGATTTTGACAGTCTTATGAAATACAATTTCTAAATTGTTTGATTGTAAATGACTGGCTGCTGGTGAAATGCATTTTGAGAAACTTGACAATAAGTATGGAACAACATATTACTAAATTATGAAGGCAGTATGGTGTGTATTAAAATGTTTCATTTGCATAAATACAAGTAAATTGCAGTCACTTTAAGTATGATAATGTTTTCCAATTTAGCT